>OX578152.1:4417500-4500000 GCA_951213105.1 Amaurobius ferox | reverse complement strand
TGTTGAAGTGGACACTGCATATTTTAATTTACGCCTCATTTGAAAATACGCCTAGTTACAGAACATAAACGGAAACTGAATTAAAAGGGCAAATTCAGTGTAATTTCAAATAAATATGCGTGTTATTTTGTGCAATAAAACTCAATTTAATGAGTTATTAAAGAAATAAAGAGAAAATGAAATCAAGCCTGTAGTGAAAGACATGTGCTAGCCACATCAGATTTGTATTTTAAGTTTCTTTATATTGTACATTCTGTACGAAGAACGCATATATTGCTAGTCTTAATGTTTACTTTCCTTATATACATAATGTATAAGGAAAGTATTGTGACGGGGTCAAAAATTCGAATTCGAGTTTTCGACGGGAGAGCACGTTTCAAGCATCCCTGATCACGAATTTTTGAGGTGATGTGTGTGTGTGTGTGTGTGTGTGTGTGTGTGTGTGTGTGTGTGTGTGTGTGTGTCAGTGAGTTTGTGGAGACGATGTCTCTCAAACGAATGGAGCAATTCGAATGAAATTTGGTACAAAAATCACAATCCGTGAATACTGGAAGCCTATTGCTTTTAAACGTTATCGAATGTTCAGAACCCATTAATTTTCGAGTGAAATTTTGAAAAATCATCAAAAAATCAAAATCTTTAATAAAGTTACGCAAATAGACATTTTTTCTTAGAAAACGATTGATATAAACTTCAGAATGTTAATATGAACTGTTCTCGAGATATTACACATTTTTTAAACAAATTTATTAAAAATCCCATAAATTAAAAAAAAAATTATTAACTGTTGAGAAACCTGTTCACTTTTCATATGTAATATCATGCGATAAATTTGATGACATCATTCTCGTGGATCTAGCTCATTCCATTCAGGAGAAAATGCACTTTGCTAAATACTGTTGTATTTCATAAAAGTATTACGCATTGGTCATTTATCTGCTATAAGTTATTCTTATAGCAGATAAATGACCAATAGTCATTTAACTGCTATAAGAATAACTTATTTCTCCGCCCATAACGCTTGGCGAGATTTTGCCGAAGAATGTGACGGAATGTCGCCAACTTAGCTACATTTTTAAATGTTGCCAAATTAACGAAAATCTCGCCAAATGGATAAAAATGACGCTAAATCAATGAAAATGACGACTCATTGACGAAAATTCAATATCTTGGAAAGAATATAAGTATCTACTATAAGAAAAACCTATTTTTTTTACTGTAAAAGTAGTAAATTCATTTCATTATATAAGGAAAGTCATGTGTTGCCCACATCAGATTTTTTATTTTTATGAAATTTTACTCTGTTGAAATTTTAAAAGCAGCATAAAAAGTGGGTTTTGTATTCATTTTAATGAAATATGCCTGTGATTTGAAGAATACTCAAATTTGCAAGTAACATTATAAATGAAATTTCGCGACGAATAATGGGAGTCAATTGTATTGAGTGATTTTTTATAAAATAATATTCCAGTCATTCAAGAGTGACTCTTGCATAAAACATTCATGCATAAAACATTTGTTAAGTGGTGCTTCAATTCCAACTTTAAGAATTTTACTCAAAATGTTTGTTTGAATGAGATAATTTTAATTTAAAATATATGTTTCGAAAGAAAAATATTTAAGGATTTGTTATACGACTGCCAGTATTTAAGGTTTTAGAATGTGGCAATCCAAAAAATAACAGCTTTCAGTGCAGACGATTTTTTAAAATTTAAACTTCCATGTGAACATTGGCTGTCAAAGAACGAGAAATGCCATAAAATTATTTTTACGGCGTTGTTAAGTTTACGAATTTACTAAGGTAGTGACAAAACATGGATATAAGTCGAATGGATTTTTGGTTATGATTTATTATGACTTTCGACAAGGGGTTGGATAGCCCAGTGGTTAGCTCGCGATGATTGCACTCGGACGACTGGAATTCAATTCCCTGTTCTTCCCAAACTGTCCCCGTGTTCACGCGGAGTACGGGCACGTTAAATATGTGTTTCCGTAAGTCCTTCCGAGAGGTTGGTTGGAAGGGAGGAGGGTACGGTCTCTGTGGATGCCACCCCCACTGGGTTCCGGTCTAAATTGGGTGATGATTCCCGGTAGTCCAAACAGAAACCTTACACCTTCGGGTAGGTCGGATGATCTGGTTCGAAGAAGCCGGGTTGACACAGTAGCAGTATGTATACCGATTGAATTTGACTTTTGGTGATGAAGCACCACCCAAAGTAACAATTTATAACTGGTCTAAAGACTTTCATCTTGGACGTAGGAGTCTCAGGGATGAATTTTGTGAAGGTCGAACAAGAACTGCTCTGACGCCAGAAAACATTGATGTTATGCGACAAAGGATCACGTTAGATCATCTAGTGTGTGGGTTTGTCGGCCTGTGTTTGCGTCTGTGTATCTTTCTGCACGTCTGTCTGTGTGTCCGTGCAATGCATGTTGTGATGACGAAAGTTCGCTTTGTTTCTGCATTGTGAATGACTGCATCCTTTAAGGCCTTTATGACCTCAAGCAACAAGTACCTGAAGGTGTCAAGAAACATTGTAAGCGTCAAACAATGAATGCAGTCAGACGGTCGCCAGTGGTTGATATTTAGTTCAAATAAATTTATGTGTGTGTGTGTGTGTGTGTGTGTGGGGGGGGGGTAATACAGAATTCCCACAGACATCGTAAGATCACTAGGTCTGACCTTAAGCATTTACGCCCAGTGTAAATGGCCAGTAACAACTTCCTCATACAAGCGCACCAGCCAATGGTCCCTAGGGGGAAATATGAGGAGGGGAGCTAACATAGCAAGTTAAGTTTTCGTGCAAAAAATGACTGGAGAATTAGAAAATATTTGATGAAAAATTGGTACATCGAAGTGGTTGTCCTTCAGTAAAAAGTTGATGATGAACGTAAAAGAGAAGTCTTAAATTAAAAGTCTATATAAAAATAAAGACGAAGGCAAGCCCCGAAAGATGACCATGGCCAAGATGACTCCAGCAAAGGAATGCTTATGGCATCCACAACAGATCCTCCTTTTGTTCTTATGAGGTTTTGTTAAGAAGTAGTTTATTATAAATTACATCATCATACTCGCCTCCAAGTTAAAAAATCTGATGTGGGCAACGCATGACTTTCCTTATATAATGCAATGAATTTACTCCTTTTACAGTAAAAAAAAATGTTATTCTTATAGTAGATACTTATATTCGTTCCAAGATATTGAATTTTCTTCAATTAGTCGTCATTTTCATTGATTTAGCCTCATTTTATCAATTTGGCGAGATTTTTGTTAATTTGGCAACAATTCAAAATGTCGCCAAGTTGGCTACATTCCTCCAAATTCGTCGCCAAAATCTCGCCAAGCGTTATGGACGGAGAAATAAGTTATTCTTATAGCAGATAAATGACTATTGCAGTTCAAATTCAAAAGTATTACTCAAAGTATCTTTTTTCATGAATGGAGCGAGTTAGATCCACGAGAATGATGTCACCCAATTTATCGCATGGCACTACATATGAAAAGTGAACATGTTTCTCAATAGGAAATATTTTTATTTTATTTTATATAACTTTTTTATAATTTTTTTTGAAAAATGTGCAATATCTCGAGTACGGTTCAGGATAGAGTTCTAAAATTTATGTCAATCGTTTTCTAATGAAAAATTACATAAGAAATGTCTATTTGCGTAACTTTATTAGCGGTTTTGATTTTTTGACAATTTTTTAAAAATTTCACTCTCAAATTTAGGGGAGTTCTGAACATTCTATTGCGCATAAAAACAACAGGCTTCCAGTGTTTACGGATTGTGGTTTTTGTACCAAATTCCGTTCGAATCGGTCCATTCGTTTGTCAGTTATCGTCTCCACAGACTCACTGACACACACACACACACACACACACACACACACACACACACACACACACACACACACACACACACACACACACACACACACACACACACACAGACATCGCTTCAAAAATGTTTGATTCGTGATCAGGGGTGCTTGAAACTTGCTCTTCCGTCGAAAACTCGAATTCGAATTTTCGACCCCCGTCACAATACTTTCCTTATACATTATGTATATAAGGAAAGTAAAAATTGAAAGTGACTACAAATTGTAAAATTATTGATTGCGGATGTTACTGAAAAGTATATGTTTGTTGAAATAAATAGTTATGTAAGCAAAATCAAAAGTGTCATCGATAAGTAGTCTATGTATCTTTCTGGTTTTGTTATAGGTGGACGCCGGACCGTCCGCAAAGGTGGGTTATATGTTAGACGCATCATTTTGTGCACATTAGTACGATCTCGAATCCAAATTAATTAATTTAATAATCTAAATAAAATGAACAACAGTATTTTTCACCAGATATGTATCCACTCTAGAACAAAAACTATTCGAAGAAATTTCACAAAATTTGGTATGTGAGTAGCATATTGATTACCCTGGTGCTGATTAGATTTTGGCGTGATAAAACAGAAAACCAGAACCTACCTTTCTGTGAAATGGCTCACTGAAAACGTCAAAATCAGAAATTAAGGACCAAATATGATCGAATGTATTAATGAAATACTTGTTTTATACAAACTTTTTAACGATGAATGTGACCAATCCTATTATTCTATGATGCACCATTCTCAAGATATTACAGTTTTGTGGAAGTTTGAGGAGCTGAAGATGTCTTTTCCTGCAGTTAAAGACTATTCATTCAAATTTCTTAAAACATGGCAGTTCAGTCACTTGTTACTTTCCTTATATACATAATGTATAAGGAAAGTATTGTGACGGGGTCGAAAATTCGAATTCGAGTTTTCGGCGGGAGAGCACGTTTCAAGCATCCCTGATCACGAATCAAACATTTTTGAAGTGATGTCTGTGTGTGTGTGTGTGTGTGAAAATATGTGTGTGTGTGTGTGTGTATGTGTGAAAATATGTGTGTGTGTGTGTGTGTGTCAGTGAGTCTGTGGAGACGAAAACTGACGAACGAATGGACTGATTCGAACGAAATTTGGTACAAAAATCACAATCCGTAAACACTGGAAGCTTATTGTTTTTATGCTCAATTGAATGTTCAGAATCCCCCTAAATTTTCGAGTAAATTTTGAAAAAATCGTCAAAAATCTAAACCGCTAATAAAATTACGCAAATAGACATTTCTTATTTAATTTTTCATTAGAAAACGTTGACATAAATTGTAGAACGCTAACATGAACCGTTCTCGAGATATTGCACATTTAAAAAAAAAATTATCAAAAATCATATAAAATAAAAAAAAATATTTCCTATTTAGAAACATGTTCACTTTTCATATGTAATACCATGTGATAAATTGGGTGACATCATTCTCCTGGATCTAGCTCGTTCCATTCATGAAAAAAGACACTTTGAGTAATACTTTTGTATTTGAACGCCAATAGTCATTTATCTGCTGTAAGAATAACTTATTTCTTCTTCCATAACGCTTGGCGAGATTTTTGCGACGAATTTGGCGGAATGTCGCTAACTTGGCGACTTTTTGAAATGTTATCAAATTAACGAAAATCTCGCCAAATGGATAAAAGTGACGCTAAATCAATGAAAATGACGGCTAATTGTCGAAAATTTAATATCTTGGAAAGAATATAAGTATCTACTCTATACGAAAAACCTATTTTTTTAATGTAAAAGTAGTAAATTCATTACATTATATACGGAAAGTCATGTGTTGCCTACATCAGATTTTGGTTTACCTTTGTGCTGATTAGATTTTGGTATGATTTGAAAAAATAGAACATATTTTTTTTTTGTAAAATATCCCCAAAAAATCGTTAAAATCTGAAATATAAAACTAGATATGCTAAAATGTAATAATTAAATACTTGTTTATATGTAATTTTTAACTATAAAACGAATAAAACCAACATTAATTCTTTAGGAAGCACCTTTCTTTAGATATTAACATTTTTGAAATTTTGAGAAGCTGACGAAGCTTTTCACTGTCGTTAAAAATCTATAGGATGAAATTTCTTAAAATTTGGTTGATAAGTCACTTAGTGATTGCTCTGGAGCTGAAAGGATTTTAGGGCTGCTCGAAAAAAAAAAAAAAAGAACTTCACCATTTTGCGAAATGGCTCGCAAAACCATCAACATCTGAAATTAAAGACTACGGACTTTTGAAAGCATTTATTAAATGCTTATTTTTATTAAATGCTTATTTTATAAGTAATTTTTAATGACGAAGCGAGTAAGACCTACTCTAGAACGAACCGTTTTCGAGATACACTCACGGACAATGAAAGTTACGCACCAAGAGAAGGAAGCATACGATGGACCGGAAATTTTATTGATGGAAGGATACAGATGACTGATATACATAATGACAAAAACAGTGCAGCAGAACACCTACAGAGGGAGCTGTGCTACACAGTCCGGTTTTCCTCAATATTTCGTCGCACCGCTTCGTACTGCTATACATACAGCAATACGGTCCGGCATGGTGTCGAACAGATGCCTGATGTTTTCCTGCGGCAGACGAGTCCACACCTGTTGTACGTTACATTCCAAATCCCGAAGATTGCGGCAACGAGGCAGCTGGCATTTCAACTGGTCCCACACATGCTCGATAGGGGACAGGTCTGGGGAGAGGGCAGGCCATGGAAGTGTCTGGACATGACTCAGGTAGGCCTGGGTGACCCGAGCCGTGTGCGGCCGAGCATTATCCTGCGGAAATTGCGCACCTGGAATGCCAGCAACGAATGGGAGCACATGGGGCCGTAAAATCTCATTCACGTGCAGCTGGCCCGTCAATGTTCCAGTTACCACTACTAGAGCGTATCGGCTATCGTAGGCTATAGCTCCCCAGCTCATGATGCTTGCAGTGGGGCTGGTGTGGTGCTCGATAACGAGGTTGGGATTGTGGTGTTGTGCAGGGGATCTCCACGCCCGGACACGCTGATCATCGGTCCCCAAAACGAAGTGGCACTTATCGCTAAATACCCCATATCGCCAATCTTTGGCGTTCCACGTTGCTCTGGCACGGCACCACTGCAACCGGAGCCGCCGATGTTCCGGAAGCCCACGTAAGGGACGCTGGGATTGCAGATTTGCTTCTTTCAGGCATCTAGATATGGTTCGTGGGCACACAAGACCCGCTACGTGTGCCTGTATCGCGGATAGGATCGCCGTGGGATCTATATGTGCCTGCCGCACGATCATTCGATCCTCTCTACTCGTGGCATGCCTGGTCCGTTCAGAGTCGATCCTCCGTGTCTGGGTGGCGTCCCGTGACCAGTGCTCCTAACACCGTCGAACAGTGTAGTCCGAACGATCCACGTGACGGGCTATCCGGAGCTCTGACCACCCTGTGGTTTTCAGCCTGATGATCAGGTCTCTCTCGGAGTCCGTCAGTTGCATATATAGACGTTTCTGGCGTCTACCCACCATTCTTTTCACGCCGTACTCGTGCTTGCGTCGGCCGAAGCTTCTCGTATTGATGGGACGTCGGCTACACGCCGGTTTATAAGACCACTGTCTCATGCTTTCAGCGCCACTCACGGGTGTACGGTCATGCGCAGTCACACCAGACTGGGATCATTTGCATACCAGCCCGCCCTCTAGCTATGTACATCATTTCGCGGTTGTACCATTTCCTTTTCTTGGTGCGCAATTTTCATTGCCCGTGAGTGTATTTATTTTTTTTGGAATGTTGAGAAGATGACAACGTTTTGAAATGCATTAAGTTATATAATAGAAAAAAAGGCGTATGAAAATTGCAAACTGCATATAATATCAATAAAGTATATGTCTCAATTTGAGCAATTAAAATCAACATAATGGATAACGAATTTGAGTTTGTGAGAAGTACAAGAGTTGTAAAGAACCTTGCTCCCCAACCGGGAATCGAACCCTGGATCTCTGAACTAGTCAACCGACGCTCTACTGCTGACGCTCTATCGTTGACACGCTACCGTTGACGCTGGATGAAGTTGCAACCTCTTATGTCAGATTCTTATGTCAGACCTCTTATGTCAACCTCTAATGTCAGATTTGCGGGAAACTGACTATCTGACTGACCACCTCCTTCTATTTTTACCTCAGGTTAGCCTCCTGCTACTACTATTTTTACTCAGGCTAGTATCCTGCTTGATTGTTATCCTCTCGATTTGAAATCGGCGATCCATATCTCAGAGCCCACTGAATCCGTACTAGGGTCACTTTCAGACTTCATACATCTTTGCACTTACCCACAGGGTTAATTTGTTCGGGCTCCATTGTAAAGAACCTTGCTGCCCCAACCGGGAATCGAACCCTGAATCTCTTAAACTGGCAAGACGACGCTCTACCGTTGAGCTACTGGGACGAAATTGCAACCACTTACTCTCGAAGTGGATTCTTCAGTGTTCTCAAATCAGATTTATCTATTATTGAAAGTACTTCACATTAAAGAGCTTACTTAGTTTCATAAATCTTAAATGAAATGCGTTTGTTTTTCTTAAAAAGTTATTCACTATTGAAATTCTTCAAAGAAGCATGAACAGCTTTTTATTCACTTTAGTCAAATATATCTGAATTTTGAATGAGTACTTTAAGATAGCAAAGAACATAATAATAATTATTTCGCAATGAACAATGGGACTCAATTATATTGACTGAGGGGTTTTTCTTTTATTATTTCAGCCATTCAAGAGTAATTCTTGTGAAATATTCACGCATAAAACATATAGTAAGTGGTGCTTCAATTATATGTCTCTAAGAATTTTAGTCAAATACTTGTTTAAATGTGAGTACGTTAATTTAAAATATGTTTCGAAAGAAAAACGTTTAGGAATTGTTACAGAAATTCCATTTTCGCTTTTGCGAGATTACTTAGTATAAATATTTGTGTGCATTGAAAATGATTTTCTATAGATTCAGATATCAACAGAGATCAAAAGGTTTACTTATGAATTTTAAAACAACATTTATAATTATATAATAATGGCCTTACGTGTTTATGCCTTTCTAACCCCCAGAAGCCCTTCGGCAATGACTGAGACTTTACCATTTGTAGTGCCAATCACCTAAGGATGCAATTTTTCCCCAGGGAAATAATTTTTTTTCTCGGAAAGCTTTTATAGATTCCCCCAAAGCCCCCTTCGTGACCTAGAAGGCTGATGATACTATAAGTGCAAATGCATTTATAGTACGCGTTTATGCCTTTCTAACCCCCAGAAGCCCTTCGGCAATGACTGAGACTTTACCATTTGTAGTGCCAATCACCTAAGGGTGCATTTTTTCCACAGGGAACATATAATTTTTTTCTCGGAAAGCTTTTATAGATTCCCCCAAAGCCCCCTCCGTGACCTAGAAGGCTGAGGCTACTATAAGTGCAAATACACTTATAGTATCATCTTCGGAATGGAGTCTAACAGAGTTGGGTAACATTTCCATCCCCCCAGGTATGAAGAATATGGGGGTATTCAAAAAATCTTTTCCGACTCTTCAAAAGTTCCCCAATGATTTAGAAAGTTAAATCTTTGCATGTTTATAGTATCGTCTACAAAGTCAGCTAAAGAAGTTGTATTTTCGATTGGATTTCAATTTTTGGGGGGCGGATAAAATAGGAATTTCTAAAAAGTCTTTTCAGACCCTCCAAAGTTGTTCAATTTTTTTTAATGGGCAATTTGTTAATTGACTGGTGATGTCCGTATTATTTACGCAGCTGGCACTTATTTGGGACCCGGGACACGAACGTGTTATTCGTTCTATTTTCAAATAACTTAATGATTAGGTATAGCAACGAGAAATGCTTATCTATTTGGTTATAACTAAATGTAATTGCAATTCAGTAACCCATTTGAAAAAGTTAATACATTTATTTTTGGTCATTTCAGATCACAAACATGCAATATCTTGCGAATAACTCATGTTTGCATAATGGCACTCGCTTAAAAAATAGCCGTATTTGCTAAATTGGTGTAAGTTATGGCATTCTCTAAAAGAAGAATAATACACATAAAATGACTATGTACTTCTAAAATTTTATAATTTTTATTATAATTTTATTATAATTTTTTTTTTATTTTTGAACAATGTTTAAAAAATTGAGAGTCATTCTTTTGCATGAGTTCTTTAAAAGTCAAAAACTTCTAACTTTTAACGATTAAAATAATCGTACCCAATTTCGTTTAATTAGCTCAATATTTGCAATATTTGTTTAATTTGCTCGATATTTGAACTCATCTCAACACTTCCCTTTTTACACTCTTTTGCAAAAAAAAAAAAAAAAAAAAAAAAAAAAAAAAAAAAAACCCTGAAGCAACCCTAAAAAAATAATTAAATCATTTCAAAATTTCGCGTGAAAATTCCTTTATACCAAGTATGCAAATGATTAAATTTACAAAGCCAATGAGTGTTAAATTCGGTTATAGCGTGCGTTTCTACTGCTCAGCTAACATCCTATAAAACAAGTAAAAAATGTGGACAGTTTATCTTTGCTAGCAGTTACAGTTCCATGGAGACTTAATAAATGATGCCGTTACGACGTTATCGAAGACCTTATAAGCAATTAAACGAGTTCGAACGTGGTCGTATAGTCGGAATGCGTGAAGCTGGCTGGTCATACCTAGCAATAGGTCGCCACCTGCACCGAACTGACAGTGCTGTGCAAAGGTGCTGTCAGCAATGGTTGTTGCAAGGAACTCATCGGCGGAATGAAGGCTCTGGAAGGCCAAGTTGCAGGAATGTGAGGCAAGATCGGATGATTGTGCGACAGGTCCGACCTGGCATCATTGTCCGCCATCCAACGTGCTACAGCCTCTTCCGTACCACCCGTGGTACCTTCCATCATCTCACGGCGCTTGGCTGAGGTGGGGTTACGCTCATGGCGACCTTTAAGTCGTCTGTCCATTACCCCATAATATCGACAGAGTCGTTTGAAATCGAGCATCATGGCTGCCAGCAGAATGGCATCGCATAGGGTTCAGCGAAGAATCACGCTTCAGTCTTTCAGCAAATGACCATCGGGTACGTGTGTGGAGGGGCTAATGCCAGCGGTCCCAATCAGCCTTTGTTTTACATAGGCACATAGCGATTACCCGTGGTGTGATGGTATGGGATTCTATCTCTTACGACGGCAGGTCGCCCCTAGTCATCCTGCATATAACTTTAACAGCTCAACGATATGTTGATGAAATCCTGCGACGAGTTGCGTTGCCCTTCATGGCACGTTATTCTTGGGCCGTTTTCCAACCAGATAATGCCATGCCACATATGGCTCGCATATCTGTGGACTGTCTACGTGCTGTTGATACTGTTCCTTGGCCAACAAGGTCATCAAACCTTTCACCAATCGAGCACGTATGGAACATGATAGGTCGCCAGATTCTGTCACCCTGAAATCAGATCTGGAGCAACAATTAAGGAATGCCTGGTGGAATGTATCGCAGGATGACATTAGGAAACTTTATCACTCCTTACCTAGACGCCTACAAGCATGCATTGCCGCCAAGGAGAGTTTCACCAATTATTGATATGAAAATTCAATGTGCAATTGCTAACTATTGATGGGTTTTGCGGCCTTGATATTGTAATCATTTCATTACCTGTGTATGAGCTGAAAGCATATTTAATTTCAATGAAAACAGTCACTTTCTTCATGGTGATTTGTTTTTTTTTTGCAAAAGAGTGTATATACTATGCATTGTATAGAAAGTAGAGTGGTGTTCTTTTAAAATTCATGTAGTTTATTTAAAATGCAAATGTAAAACTAATTTTATTTTATTCAGTTGAATAGTTTTAAAGATAATGCAGAATAGTGCAGCATACACATGCGTGTACTGTGAAAAACAGAGGGAAAAAATTGCGTTGCAGTTTTTATATTCATGTAATAATATATCTTTTGCATCAAAATTGGTTTCGGCCTTTTCAGTAATTTCGGAGAAAACCCCATTGCATAAATTCAGGAACAACTGGGTCGAAAAAACGTTTCAACTCGAAAACAAGCTAGCTTCTTTTTATTTTGTAAAGTAAAAATACTACTCAACAAAATATTTATTTATGCAACAAATCATCCCCCACTTTTATGAGTTCAGCTAATTGCAAAAATGTGTGTAAGAAAAAAAGGGCCTTGAAGAAATAAATATATTTTGTCATTGTCACTTTCATAAAAACATATGCCTGCTTTCGTGTCTTAATAAATTTTGATCAACTTCACAGAGGAAACTGACATCGAGTGCAAAATTTGATAGGAGGAAAGAAAAAGAAACCCACGAAGGCGGAAAGGGAGATAAGTTTTATCTCTTTAAGTCAAATAAATTTCTTTATTTCGGAAAAGCGGTGTAGGATGCCTTTATTATTTTTGATTTGGACAGGAAATATTTTATAAATAGTACTTTACATTTGTATTAAATCCACACACACACACACACACACATATATATGTATATATATGTGTGTGTGTGTTTGTATATATATATATATCGTACAGATTGTAGCATGTGGGGGAATCAGTTGAAGATTATTCACGGTGACGACCTTTCGACATGTGAGTTGCTCTTTTTTGCAAATTCGTATATTTGTGCGCTATATTTTTCATGTTCATGTCTATGTGGTATTTTATATTTCATGTTTATGTGGTATTTTATGTTATATAATTGAATTTATCCTATTTGGTTTTTTTCTGTTATTCCGTTGTTGGGCACAGATTGCATAATATTTTAACCACGTGTTTTTATGCAATCATAGAAACAACGGATTTTAGTATATCTGTCTAGAATGTGCCCCTGAAGACGTTTCTGGCAGACATACTATTTTTTAATATATTTTCCTTGTCCTGGCCTCTCCGTGCTCTGCTTTTTCGGCCCTTCCTCGTTGCTTTTTGCTTTTCACACACGCTTTTATTTTGCTCGCGGTTAGATACTGTGGTTACTGATTCACACTCTTGCACTTTAGTTTTTGTTATTTTAATTTATATTTTCAACACATTATATTATCTAGCTGCAATAGCGCTAATTATATAATGATCTTCGTACTCCTTATTACTTTACATTTTTTAGTATGTTGTGTATTTTTATGCACGTCTAGTTAACTACGTATTTTACATTACTAATAACTTATCAAAGCTGCACATGCGCTTAATAAGTTATATAGGAATTATTAATCTCTCATTTTTATTTTAGGGTAGTGTCTGAATTGAATCTGTAATATGCAGTGTCCATAATTTCCCATTCTCTTCAGAGTTTTTTAATTTAAACAATTGATCCACCATTATCTATTTTCAACTTTATATCTCCACATAAATTATGTTATTGTTGTGTAATATCATAATATCTCCTTTGCATTTCATGTGCTTTCTCTATTTCAAATGAATCAAGTTCCAATTTTAGATTTAGCGCCTGGCAAGAAAGATGGTCTAACCCACCAATCTTGTGCTCGGTACTTGTGTACTGGTTGGGGTACACTCGGATCGAAAACATTTGACCAACATTGCTCTTTTGATCCTTCTTTATCCTCCTACGATTATCACAAGAATCTTTCTTTTGCTTCTTGTAACTCCAAAACTTGCAAAACTTGTCCCGTCGCTGATCCCACACAAATCGATAATCAGAAAACTCTTAATTTTTGTAAAGTATTTAATTGCATCTACAAAATCACCTGCAAAATATGTAATCTTGCTTATATAGGACAAACTAAAAATCATCTACATCTCAGAATTAATCTACATCGCAGTAATATCAAAAATTATAATGGAAAGCAAAATGATTGTTGTATCGAATTTGAACATTTTCAAAAACATGGATTTGAAAACATTATCATCTCTATTCTAGACATCATACCAAATCTTCATCATCGACTATTTTTTGAAAACAATTATATAATCAAACACAAATGTATATTCCTTTATGGTCTGAATCAACTTCTTTTTAACCAAAATATTGTTAAAAAAACATTCGCAGACTACACACCACAACTTTTATCAATATACAACCTCATCAAAACTTCAAACAATGTTAATCATTCTCAAAATTCCAAACGCACTAACAGAGGTAGTAAAGTCAATAAACCTACTAGCAATAATTCAAACTTTCTCTACATTAAAACTAAAATCATTAGGCTTTTAAATCTATATGAAACTTCCTTCAATATGACTGATTGTAAAACCTGGATTTTTGCTATTAAGAAAAAGCTACTTAACACTGTTTATAATGTCTTCCTTAATTTAAATTTGTCTAGCTCTCACTTCTCCCACTTATTCTTTGACTTAATTGTTACCCGTGCGCATTACATCAAACGCAACTTAATGCCTGCTCATGTTCAACCAAGTATCCCTCCCTCTAACTCTTATTGTGTTATTAACTTTTCAAACCGAATCATTGATTCCTTCAACTTCACCAAACTTTTCCATCACCTATCACTTGAATTTCCAATAAAAAACATCAATATAGTTAAATCATATAAATATAACATCCCCTTCGGTAGACTTATTTTTAACTATAACCAAATTTCAAAATCTACTGATCCATCGTCCTCTACTCCGATAGATAAAAATAATCTTTGTAATTGTGATTCACCTGCATTGAAACCTTTTATAAATACCCATTTTGGTCATGTACTAACGGGTAACTTAGATATAATCACCGACCCTTCCTTAAAACTCATTATGTCATATGGAACAAAATATAGACTACCTTCTAAAAATCATCCTTATTCTATCCTTAACACTCTCTCTCTTGATATTGATAAATTCATATATAAAATGTCCATTACACATTCAACACCTATGGAAGCCTTTTGTATCTGGAAATCTAAAATCTTATCCCATGTTCAACTTAAGCTATCACATTCGAATATTCCACAGTCGAATTTCCAATTATCAAAATTAAAGAAAAGTATTACACATATGCAGAAATTCCTAGTTTTTACGTATGTAGACAAAGCTTCATCAAACTATGCTATTTTCTGCGAATTTTTCTACATTAAAACATTGTTATCCAATTTAAATCAAATTAATACCTTCAAATTGCAAAAAACAACCATACATGATTTAAAACGCAAACTTATTTCCAAGTATAAACAATTTTTTGATACCCATCAAAATTTAAACATTCCATATTTAGTAATCATACCAAAATTTCACAAGGACCCAGTAAAATTTAGAACAGTTACCAGTGGACACAACTCTTATGCATCAAAAGCTAATAAAAAACTTCTCAAAGTCTTGAACATTCTTTTTCATGCTATTTCCCGAGAGCCACATTGCATTATCCGAAATAGCTATGAACTTATTCAAAAACTGAAATCCTTTTCGGCCATTGACTCTTTCCAAACATTAGATTTTAAAGATCTTTTTAATAACATCGACATTAAAGATTTATTCTCTGTCATTAAACAACTCTTCGATCAATTCAAATTAAATACTCTTACTAAATATGACTCGTCCACCTTTAATAATTTATTGCATTTTGTGCTTTTTCACAACTATCTTGTACATGGCAATGCTGTATATCTCCAAACGATTGGATCCACTAGTAGCTCCATGCTCGCCAATATTTATCTCTACTTCTACGAAAGAAAATCCACTCTGTTCACTCGTAACATTTCTATTTTTCGATACATTGATGATGTTTTTCTTTGTTTTCATACTGCACACGTTTCTTTACCCACACTTAATATATATCCATCCAATCTTGAATTAATACCGAATGAATCCCACCCTTCCAAATCTGTAAATTATCTTGACATCACCATTGATATACATTGTAACTCTTTCACTACTACTATTTATGATAAGAGACATCAATTTAAATTTAATGTAAAATTCTTCCCACATTTCTCTTCTTGCCTTAGCAACCAAGTTTTTAGAAATCTAATCACTAGCTATTTGCTCCGCATTAAACGCCTGGATAGTAATAAGTGTACACTATCACACATTAATAGTCTCAAAAATCTTTGCTATATGTACAACTTCCCCCCCTTATTTGTAGATCGCAGTATAAGTACAGTATTCTAAAGTCGTGGAAACACCATAAAATAAACACCGCCCCGGCGGGCAAACATAAAAATGTAAAAATATTAAAAAACAGTAATTTCGATTACACTAAAAACGAAAAATTTTTTTAAAAAAACCGCCTCGGCGGGTAAAGAAAAAAGTTTAAAACACTCATAAAACCGTTAAGGCGGATATCTAAAAAACTAATAAAACAAAAAACAGGCTACGGCTCCAAAAAACAGTGTTATCCATTCTTTCAAAGTTTTCGATAATCGTGGTCACATCTCGGTCAGTTTCTAAACTCTTGGGTTTATATCTCCGAAACTATGTACTGCTACTTCCACTTCTTCTGGTCTGGATTATTCCCACGTGGTATTCAGCGAGGTAAGCGTACAGATTGTAGCATGTGGGGGAATCAGTTGAAGATTATTCACGGTGACGACCTTTCGACATGTGAGTTGCTCTTTTTTGCAAATTCGTATATTTGTGCGCTATATTTTTCATGTTCATGTCTATGTGGTATTTTATATTTCATGTTTATGTGGTATTTTATGTTATATAATTGAATTTATCCTATTTGGTTTTTTTCTGTTATTCCGTTGTTGGGCACAGATTGCATAATATTTTAACCACGTGTTTTTATGCAATCATAGAAACAACGGATTTTAGTATATCTGTCTAGAATGTGCCCCTGAAGACGTTTCTGGCAGACATACTATTTTTTAATATATTTTCCTTGTCCTGGCCTCTCCGTGCTCTGCTTTTTCGGCCCTTCCTCATTGCTTTTTGCTTTTCACACACGCTTTTATTTTGCTCGCGGTTAGATACTGTGGTTACTGATTCACACTCTTGCACTTTAGTTTTTGTTATTTTAATTTATATTTATATATATATATATATATATATATATGTATATATATAATATGAAATTAAAATGATAGATTAGAGATAAGTTGGTTGTAACTCATATAACCATAACTTAAAATATAAGATAACTACGTACAAAGATGTAAAAAATAGAGAATCATCAATCAAGAGGAGAATAAAATGTATATAATCAGTCATCAAGATAAATATAATGAACATATATCAATGGTGATATTTTGAATATTGAAAAACAAAGAATAACTAATTATTAAAGTCAAACACGTGGAAAAGCGCAAGGCTTAAAAAAGGTTTCATTTTGAACAGATTCGTCTTCAGGTTCAAGTATCTATTTAAAATGAACAAAAAAAAAGATTTGTTTCTGAAGACGGAGATAGATAATGTCTATAAACTCCATCTATTTAGTCTACAAGCTAAAAGACTGAAAAGTAAATAGGAATATAAAAATATTATACCTGAGAAAATTCTGCACATGTCTTATCATAAAGCAATAATTAACAACACTGCTGTTGCCATTCGCAGGAGATAAAATTGGAGAACAATTGTTGCCAATCTTGAGT
Source organism: Amaurobius ferox (assembly GCA_951213105.1). Classification (NCBI taxonomy): domain Eukaryota; kingdom Metazoa; phylum Arthropoda; class Arachnida; order Araneae; family Amaurobiidae; genus Amaurobius; species Amaurobius ferox. The sequence continues at coordinate 4,482,621 of OX578152.1, read as the reverse complement.
TATAAATAACCGTATTGCAAATAAGTATAAAATGTTATAAATTCACCTGTGAAACCTATGTAATAAAGAGGAGTGAAAAATAATGAAAGCAAGGAGGCAAATGTCTAAACGGATGTAAATACATTGTAATGCTAATACAAGAGAATATTGACAATTAGCTAATATAAGATACTTAGGAGGAAATTTAAGAATAATATTCAGCTAATTTAAACTTATTAACTATACCATTTACTAAATATACTGAATATTTATATAATATACTGGTATTTTTTAGGTTATTAATGTGTAAAGCAAAATTTTTTAATCTGATAATCTATAAATTTTGAAAAGTTGATTAAATATAATATTTCTAAACAATTGAATAGGGTTACAGGAATTAAATGATAATATTTTATTAATATTAAAATGAAAATAGTCTGCTTTATCATATAAATTAGTAACTATCCTATTAGTTGGTTCAATAATTAGATTTGAATCCAAAAGTTGAACACTATTACAAATAGGAATTAATTAGGAATTAATTCCAAATTATCCGGATAGAAATCTATATCTATGACATAGTTGTCAGTAAATACTAAACAAATCAGATCACCGCCCCCCCCCCCCCCCCCAACATATCTGTAAATTTTTTAATCAGTTGAAGTAAAAGTATTTTCATAATGATAAGGTTTAAATTGGCTAACATACTGCTACTAAAGTCACTTTTTGGAACCCCAGAGACTTGTAAGTATAATATAATTATTGAATAGTACAAAGTAGAGAAGTTTAAGATATTTTTAAAATTTAATAAGATTAGAATGATTAGTAATAAAAACATTATAAAGAGCTAAATTTACACCATAAAGATCAGTAATATTAATATTATTAAACATATCTTTAAAGTCAAATATTTGAAAACCTATAAGTTGCAAGAGATGTTAATTTATTCTTTAATTTTTTATTGTTATTTAGAATAAAGTGTTTATCACTATAATAACGTAAACTATCATTTAGTACATTTAAAATATTTAGTAGTAATTTGTTAGCAGTAGTAGAACATGTACTATGATCACTAGTGACGGTTCTAAATTTAATAGGATTTTTATGAAATTTAGGAATAAGCACAATATATGAAAATTTCATAAATTTATAATTAATAATTAAATCACTGTACATATTGATAATTTTCTGTTTGATACTAATTATAGAATGTATATCAAGTTTAAATAGACTATTATTCTTTAACTAATCTAACAGAAATAGTATTTAGAATTTTTTTTACAGATAATAGCATGATTATTAGAGGCTTTAACGACATATGTAATAACAAAAGATTTTGTAAATCAGTAATAAATTTTTTTATACTATTAATAGCATATATAGATCTAGACAATTTAATACTACTAATAGTATTCTTATTAAATTTTAACAAAGTAAATTTCCAATTTCCACATGTTAAATGACTCTAATGGCAGAGTATATTTACAAGTAAGTTACACACACACACACACACAGACACACACACACACACACACACACACACACACACACACACATATATATATATGTGTATGTGTGTGTATATATATATGTATATATATATATGCATATATATATGTATATATACATATATGCATATATATATATATATATATATATATATATACATATATGCATATATATATATATATATATATATATATACATATATGCATATATATATATATATATATATATACATATATGTATATATATATATATATATATATATATATATATATATATATAAATATATATATATATATAAATAAAAATTGTTATTTTTAATTTTTAATCGAAAACTATGCATAAACTATATATAGTAAGTACAAAAAACTCATCTCTATCATATCCGTTACAAATAAGTAACTATAGACCAAGACTAAAGTTAAGAATATTATGTAACTTATCGCTATAATGGTAAAAGGGGATGAGGGGGTAATTGATTATGAAATGCAATCAAGAAAATGATGAAATACAATAAAAAAATCTGATGTGGGCAACACATGACTTTCCTTATATAATGCAATGAATTTACTACTTTTACAGTTTAAAAAATCTGATGTGGGCAACACATGACTTTCCTTATATAACGTAATGAATTTACCACTTTTACAGTAAAAAAATCTGATTTGGGCAACACATGACTTTCCTTATATAACGTAATGAATTTACCACTTTTACAGTAAAATAAATAGGTTTTTCTTATAGTAGATACTAATATTCTTTCCAAGATATTGAATTTTCGACAATTAGTCGTCATTTCATTGATTTAGCGTCATTTTTATCCATTTGGCGAGATTTTCGTTAACTTGTCAACATTTCAAAAAGTCGCCAAGTTGGCGACATTCCGCCAAAAATCGTCGCCAAAATCTCGCCAAGCATAATGGACAAAGAAATAAGTTATTCTTACAGCAGATAAATGAATATTGGCGTTCAAATACAAAAGTATTACTCAAAGTATCTTTTTTCATGAATGGAATGAGCTAGATCCACGAGAATGATGTCATCCAATATATCGCATGGTATTACTGAAAAGTGAACATGTCTCTCAAGAGGAAATATTTTTTTTATTTTATATGACTTTCTGATAATTTTTTTGAAAAATGTGCAATATCTCGAGAACGGTTCATGTTAGCGTTCTAAAATTTATGTCAATCGTTTTCTAATGAAAAATTACATAAGAAATGTCTATATGCGTAACTTTATTAGTGGTTTTAATTTTTTGACTATTTTTTTCAAATTTCATTTGAAAATTTAGGGGTGTTCTTAACATTCGATTGTGTATAAAAACAATAGGCTTTCAGTGTTTACGGATTGTGATTTTTGTACCAAATTTGGATCGAATCGGTCCATTCGTTTGTCAGTTATCGTCTTCACAGACTCTCTCACACACACACACACACACAGACATCACTTCAAAAATGTTTGATTCTTGATCAGGGATGCTTGAAACGTGCTCTCCCGTCGAAAACTCGATTTCAAATTTTCGACCCCCTCACAATACTTTCCTTATACATTATGTATATAAGGAAAGTAAAAATGTTATTCTTATAGTAGATACTTATATTCTTTCCAAGATATTGAATTTTCTTCAATTAGTCGCCATTTTCATTGATTTAGCGTCATTTTTATCAACTTGGCCAGATTTTCGTTCATATGGCAACAATTAAAAATGTCGCCAAGTTGGCGACATTCCGCCAAATTCGTCGCCAAAATCTCGCCAAGCGTCATGGACGGAGAAATAAGTTATTCTTACAGCAGACAAATGACTATTGGCGTTCAAATACAAAAGTATTACTCAAAGTATCTTTTTTCATGAATGGAACGAGCTAGATCCACGAGAATGATATCACCCAATTTATCGCATGGTATTACATATGAAAAGTGGACATGTTTCTCAATAGGAAATATTTTCTTTATTTTATATAACTTTTTGATAATTTTCTTGAAAAATGTGAAATATCTCAAGAATGGTTCATGTTAGCGTTCTAAAATTTATATCAATCGTTTTCTAATGAAAAATTACATAAGAAATATCTATTTGCGTAACTTTATTAGCTGTTTTAAATTTTTGACGATTTTTTTAAAATTTCACTCGAAAATTTAGGGGGATTCTGAACATTCGATTACGTCTGAAAACAATAGGCTTCCAGTGTTTACGGATTGTGATTTTTGTACCAAATTTCGTTCGAATCGGTCCATTCGTTCGTCAGTTACCGTCTCCACAGATTAACTGACACACACACACACACATACTTTCACACACACACACACATCACTTCAAAAATGTTTGATTCGCTATCAGGTATGCTTGAAACATGATCTCCCGTCGAAAATTCGAATTCGAATTTTCGACCCCGTCACAATACTTTCCTTATACATTATGTATATAAGGAAAGTAAAAATGAAGAAATACAATCAAGAAAATGATGGAATACAATAAAAACAAGTGTGTAAATATGAATTAACAGCATTGTTGCATATTTTGCTTAAATTCTGTGCATCTACATACTTTTTTTTTTTTTTTTTTTTTCAAATGGCTAGGCACGCATCTACATACTAAAACAACGCAATTACAATATATTTGAGTTTAAATGATCATCCAACTTTCATTATTTCTACAACGAAGCCTAATTTTCACTTATGGAGAATGTAAACACCAAAAGATGTGGAATGAGTTGTATAAGAATTGCTGCTTTTCTTTAACGCAAAATTATTTAGCTCATGGAGTCTGCAGCTTATATAAATAAAATTGATAATCTGTCTGTCTGTCTGTTTGTCCCGTCATCACGGGAGAACGGCTGAACCGAGTTTGATGAAATTTTGTGGGTAGCTTGAAAATAGACTCACTTAAAATTTTGTCCATGTTTGGAGTTTCTACGATCAGTGGTTCTCCAGATATTAGTAAAAAACCAAATTTTCGTTTGTCTCATTATCACGGGAGAACTGCTAAACCGAATTTGATGAAAGTTTGTGGATAGCCTTGAAATAGCCCCCATAAATTTAGCCCAAGTTTCTAGTATCTGAGACCAGGAGTTGTCAAGATATTAATGAAAAACGAAACTTTTCCCTAGGAGTTCTACTCTCTAACTCCGTGGTTTATCCAAACGTAAAGCTTGAAAATCGTTTGAAAGTGAATTAAAACTTTATCTCTGAGTTTGATGGGAGATTTTTTGCGCCAATTAGTCACTTTCTGAAAGCATGAATTGTTTGAAACACGATTTAAATGGGAAATCTATCTTCATGGTTTATATTTCACAAGCATTTACTGAACAGTGAAAAGTATAAAGAAATCAAAATGGTTATTTAATTTCGCAGTTAAGATTCTATCTTATATCATGTTGCTCAGAAACGTAATTAAATTAAATCTGTCTGTTAATTTTAATTATTATTTTTTCGATTTGAATAATAAATAAATGGATATAAAAATATATTTTAGAAAAAAAACGATTTGATTTTTCTTATAGCATTTTTGATTGGATAATATCAATTACGATCTTCAGGTTTAAACGTTATTATTATTGATATTTTCGGGGATTATTGATTCAGAGATTATTGATATTTTCAAGTTATTATGCAATTGTTTTATTACGACAAAAATTGTTTGAACTCATATATTGTACGTTGTACGAGTAATCTTCTACAAATACACGGGTATATCTTCTAATCTACGAGAATATAAGTAGTGCAGGTATATTGGCATATTTTTTAATATATATTGGCATATATTGGAATCAATTACTACCTTCTGGTATGAAGAGTACGGAGATTATTGATATTTTCAATTTATTACGTCATCTCTTTGATTTTGGCAAATATTATTGAGACTCATATTGTAATACTGGTAATCTTCTACTAACACACTGGCATATTTTCTAATCTTCAACAATATAAGTAGTATGGGGTTGCATATATTGATTCAATTCCTTTTTTTTTTGTAAATTTGCTTACAAAATGGGCCAGGATGTTTTATTCTTCAGATCTGCCCGTGAAGATAATTTTGCGTAGTGAGAACAGATATTCTTAAACTTCTCTTTAGGAGCAATACATTTAATATTTTAACATAATTTGCACATGATTGCGAATTATAAGTTTCTTTATATTATATACTCCGTACGAAGAACGGGTATGCTGCTAGTATAGCTGATATGAATGAAATATTCATTGATTTTTTTCGATGAAGTTTTACGCATAGAGTTTAATTATTTGTACCTCCATGGTCTTAAGTTTTTAAATAAAATAAATTATTATAGTATTGTGATGAATGAAATGAATGGAAAAAAGTTTACGAATGAAATGCTGCTTTTATAGAGAGAACCAGGCGTGTTATATTTCGATGACGTCATTTGAATAAATTTAATTTGTTTTCGATGAAGTTTTCATATATAATAAATTATTGTAGTATTATGATAAGTTTAAAAATATTACTGAGGAATGTATCGCATTTTAGATATGTTGAAACCAGGCAATTTATATTTAAATGCCATCATTTGAATGAAGTTCATTTTTTTCAATGAAGTTTTAAGTTTTCAAATATAATAAATTAATGTAGTATTGTGATAGTTTTAAAAATATTACCGAGGAAGGCATCGAATTTTAGAGATGTTTAAATAAAATTGAAGTTGGAAAGTGTTTCCTAATCAATGCTTTATGCATGATTGATCTTTCTTGTTAAATTGAATGATATATCACTAAAAATTACTAAATACCTGACATATTTATGAATTATAATAGACATTAAATTGTCCTGGAGCCCACACATATTCTATTTAAAAGAAGAATGTTATAAATTTGGTATCAGTTTTGGAAAATCTTCTGGAGCAAACTGGGGTGTGAACAAGAGTCTTTTGAAAATTTGGTATAAGACAGTGATAGAAAAGATTATTATCTTTCGTGCAGGGGTCTGGGCTAGAAATTTGACAAAAGATCAGAAGTTAGTTTCATTACAAAGGATTTTTCTAAAGAAAATATTTAATGGATATAGATCTTCCTCTAATATTGTGTTGTTTTCAATTTTAGGTATTGCTCCTATAGACATTACTCTTAGGATGTTATACAAGAAGTTTTTATTTTTCAGAAAGAGAAAAGATTTTCTTGGTTATTATCAATTTTACTATTTGATTTTAATTATCATTTTAATTGCATTACCCCCAACGGAAGATCCATTACTCCAACTAATTGCGATGATGATGGTATAATTAAGGTTTATACAGACGGATCTACGATTGGTGATGAAGTTGGTGCGGCGATATGTATTTTTAAAAATCTATATATACTAATTGCTAAGTGTCCGTCTGTCTGTCTGTCTGATTTTTTAGGCACTTCCCGAATAGATAGAGACTGGCAATTTGGTACACGGCTCGATCATTCTATAAAAACCCCTGGAAAAATCGAATTTTTCGAAAGCGTTCTCTAGAGGGGGTGCTCCACACCAAAACATTCGAAAAGTGAAATAATAGGAAAGTATGCTTTGCCATAAGATAGAGACTTCAAATTTGGTGTATGGGTAAATCATTCGAAAGGAAGAAAGTGTGCAATTTCAGATTTCCAATATTTTCTATGTAAGGGGGTGCCGCAGACCAAAATGTTCGATTTACCGAATAAATGAGAAACGGCTCCTTTAAAATTTGATAGAGGCTTGAAATTTGGTATATAGAATAATCATTTGATAAAAACACCCAAGACGATTATAGTTTTTCAAAAACGTTCGTTTAAGGGGATGCTCCAGAGGAAAACGTTCGAAAGGTGAATTGATAAGAAAACATACTTAGGGATGAGATAGAGATTTGAAATTTGGTGTACTGGTAGATAGTTTGGAAGGAAGAAAGTGTACATTTCAGTTTTCCAATATTTTCTACTTTAGGGGGTGTCGCACGCAAAAATGTTCGATTTTCGGAATGAAGTAGAAACACTCCTTTTAGAACGTGATAAAGGCTTGATATTTGGTATATGGGCGAATCATTTAATAGAAAACCCAAGAAGAATGAAGTTTTTCAAAAATGTATATTGAAGGGGGGTGAGTACTTCGCAGAAAAATATTCGAAAGGTGAAATGATAGAAAAAGCATACTTCGCGATGAGATAGAGACTTCAAATTTGGTATACTTGTAGATAGTTAGAAAGGAAGAAAGTGTACAATTTCAGTTTTCCAACATTTGCTATTGCAGGGGGTGCCGCACACTAAAATGTTCGATTTGACAAACAAATGAAAAACGCCTCCTTTATAATGTGATAGAGGCTTGAAATTTAGTATATGGGGTAATCATTTAATAAAAAAAAACCTACGATTATTACGGTTTTTCAAAAATGATCATTTAAGGGGGTGCAACACAGAAAAATTTTCGAAATATGAAGTGATAGAAAAACATGCTTCACAATAGGATAGAGACATCCAATTTGGTGTCCTGGTAGATAGTTTGAAAGGAAGAAAGTGTGCAATTTCAGATTTTCAATATTTGCAACTCTAGGGGGTGCCGAATACCAATATGTTCGATTTTCGGAATAAATGAAACACCCTTCCTTTAAATGTGATAGAGGCTTGATATTTGGTATATTGGCCATCATCTGATAAGAAACACAAGGCGAACAGAATTTTTCAAAAATGTGCATTTATAGGTGTGCTCCACAGAAAAACGTTCGAAAGGGGAGATGATAAAATAGTATGCTTCGGGATGGTGTACTGGTAGATAGTTCGAAAGGAAGACGTGCGCAATTTAAAATTTACAATATTTTCTTCTTTAGGGGGTTCCGCACTCTAAAATATTCGATTTGCAGAATAAATGTGAAACGCGAATTATTAAAAAAATGACAATATTCAGTGGTTGCTTATTGCGAGACCGTTGATTTTCAACGGGTATTTTGCTAGTGAAGTTTTAATTCACGTCAGTATAAATTGGATTCTAATTTTCCAGTCGGAGTTAATTGTTATCAAGAATGCGATAAAGTGGCTTAAGGGTAATGAAGACCGAGACTCTATTCATTTATAGTATAAATCACCGGCAGAACCTAAAGGTGCCGGACTTTCAATTTCCCTCAGGGAACATATAACTTTTTTTACGAAAAGCTTTTATAGAACCTCCAAAAGCCCCCTCCGTGACCTAGAAGACTGATAATACTATAGGTACATTGCACTTATAGTATCATCTTCGGAACAGAGCCTAACAGAGTTGGATAACAGTTCTTTCCCCCTGGTGTGAAGAAAATGGGGGTATTCTAAAAATCTTTCCAGACTCTCCAGAAGTTCCCTAATGATTTAGAAAGTTAAATGTTTGCACGCTTAAAGTATCGTCTACGAAGTCAGCTAAAGAAGTTGGATTTTCGATCGGATTTCAATTTCCGGAGACCGGATAAAATGGGAATTTCTAAAAAGTCTTTTCTGACCCTCCAAAGCCGGCTCCGGATTTTTTTTTAATGGGTATTTTGTTAATTGACTGGCGTTGTCTGTATTATTTACGCAGCTGGCAATTATTTAGGACCCGGGAGACAACCGGGATATTCGTTCTATTTTCAAATAACTTAATGATTCGGTATAACTATTAGAAAAGTTTATCTATTCGGTTAAAACTAAATGTAATTGCAATTGAGTAACACATTTGAAAAAGTTAATACATCTATTTTTGATCATTTCAGATCACGAACATGCGATATCTTGCGAATAGAACATGTTTGTAATGGTACTCGCTTAAAAAATGACTGTAATAGCTAAAATTGCTATAAATTATGGCATTCGCTAAAAAAAAATCTGATGTGGGCAACACATGGCTTTCCTTATATAATGCAATTAATTTACTACTTTTACAGTTAAAAAAATGTTACTCTTATAGTAGATACTTATATTCTTTCCAAGATATTGAATTTTCTTCAATTAGCCGTTATTTTCAATGATTTAGCGTCATTTTCATCCATTTGGCGAGATTTTTGTTAATTTGACAACAATTAAAAATGTCAACAAGTTGGCGATATTCCTCCAAATTCGTCGCCAAAATCTCGCCAAGCGTTATAGACGGAGAAATAAGTTATTCTTGCAGCAGATAAATGACTATTGGCGTTCAAATACAAAAGTATTACTCAAAGTATTTTTTTTCATGAATGGAACAAGCTACTTCCACGAGAATGATGTCACCAAATTTATCGCATGGCATTACATATGAAAAGTGAACATGTTTCTCAATGGGAAATATTTTTTTTATTTTACATGACTTTTTGATAATTTTTTTTTGAAAAATGTTCAATATCTCGAGAACGGTTCATGTTAGCGTTCTAAAATTCATGTCAATCGTTTTTTAATGAAACATTACATAAGAAATGTCTATTTGCGTAACTTTATTAACGGTTTTGATTTTTTGACGATTTTTTCAAAATTTCACTCGAAAATTTAGGTGGGGCGGGGTCTGAACATTCGATTGCGTATAAAAACAATAGGCTTCCAGTGTTTACGGATTGTGATTTTTGTACCAGATTTCGTTCGAATCGGTCTATTCGTTCGTCTGTTATCGTCTCCACAGACTCACTGACACACGCACACACACACACACATACATACTTTCACACACACACATACTTTCATACACACACACACATACTTTCACACACACACACATACACACACACAGACATCACTTCAAAAATGTTTGATTCGTGATCAGGGATGCTTAGAACGTGCTCTCCCGTCGAAAACTCGAATTCGAATTTTCGACCTCGTCACAATACTTTCCTTATACATTATGTATATAAGGAAAGTAAAAATAATACGCATAAAGAGACCATATCTGTAAAAAATTTTAACTTTTCATGTTACAATTTTTTTTTATTTTTGAAAAAATGTTTAAAAAATTGAAAGTTTTTCTCTTGCATGAGTTCTTTAGAAGTCAAGAAATTCTAACCTTTACTGATTAAAATAATCGTATCCAATTTCGTTTAATTATTTCAATACTTATTTAATTTGCTCGGATATTTGAGCTCATCGCAATACTTCCCCTTTCATATACTATGCCTTGTATAGATAGTAGCGTGGTGTTCTTTTAAAATTCATGCAGTTCTTTTAAATGCAAATATAAACCAAATTTGATTTTATTCAGTTGAACATTTCTGAAGATAATGCAGAATAGTGCAACATGCGCATGCGCGTACTGTGAAAAACAGACGAAACAAACTTGCGTTGAAGTTTTTATATTCAGATAAAAATATATCTTTTGTATCAAAATTGGTTTCGGACTTTTCAGTATTTTCGGAGAAAACCCCATTGTATAAATCCAGGAACAATTGGGTCGAAAAAACTTTTCAACTCGTAAACAAGCTTCTTTTTATTTTGTAAAGTAAAAATACTACTCAACAAAATATTTATTTATGTAACAAAGCAACAAATCATCCCCCACTTTTATGAGTTCAGCTAATCGCAAAAATGTGTGTAAGAAAAAGAGGGCCTTGAAGAAACAAATATATTTTGTCATTGTCACTTCCATAAAAACATATGCCTGTTTTCATGTCTTAATAAATTTTGATCAACATCAGAGAGAAAACTGACATCGAGTGCAAAATTTGATAGGAGGAAAGAAAAAGAAACCTACGAAGGCGGAAAGAGAGATAAGTTTTATCTCTTTAAGTCAAATAAATTTATTTCTTTAGGAAAATCGGTGTAGGATGGCTTTATTATTTTTGATTAGGAAGGGAAATATTTTAACAAGAAAAATCAATCATGCATAAAGCATTGATTATGAAACAGTTTCCAACTCTAATTTTATTTAAACATCTCTAAATTGCGATATATTTTTAAAACCGTCACAATACTACAATAATTTATTATATTTGAAAACTTTATCGTCTGCTTCTCTATGTAAAACCAATGAATGTTTCATTCGTATCAGCTGTATTGCAGACTCCAGAGCTAAACAATTTTGCGTTAAAGAAATTCAGCAATTTTTATACAACTCACCTTACAACTTTCTGTGTTTACATTCTCCGTGTGTGAAAATCAGGCTTCGTTGTAGAAATAATCAAAGTTTGATGATTATTTAAACTTAAATATATTGTAATTGGGTTGGCGCAGTATATAGATGCACAGAAAAAAATAAAAAATAAAGTGAATTTAGGACGGATGCAACAATAAATATAAATTAAAAAAAACTTTAAAAATCCCGATTTTGATACAAGATGAATGCCATATTTTATTTTGAAGTGGGTCACGTGAACTTTTCGTATAATATGGGTGCAATTACTATTTTAATTTTTACTTAAAAAAATACGAAACATATTTTGCTGACATTTTTTTTTATATATCTTATGAGATAATTTCAATATTTCCTAAAATTTTCGAAGCATATTGTGAATTTTAAATACGTTTAAAAATTTTTTGAAAAATTGTGTCCCACAGGGTTCAGTGTATTTCACTTTTTTAACCCGGGTTTAATCCAAAACTAATCGGGTGATGTTATTCATTTACATTCCCATATATCCCACAGAACGTCTCAACAACCTACTAAAATTTCATTTTGATAAAGTCATTTTTACGGCAATTATCGTGCAAACGAACAGACAGACAGACAGAATGAACAAAGTCATAAACACTTTTCAACTATGTTGAAATTCCCCCACACGCGTAATTTTCCCCCACACGCGTGTATATATATATATATATATATATATATATATATATATATATGCACTCTATTGTAAAAAAAAAAAAAACGAAGCACCCCTACAAAATAATCCGATTATCTCGAAATCTCTCATGCACATTCCGTCATACCAAGTATGAGGCGCCAGGGCCAACTGTTTCAATCAGCCTTTGTTTTACACAGACACACAGCCTCTAGCCGGCCGTCCAAACAGTTACCTTACACCTTTCTGGTTGGTCGGACGGTCTGGGGCTCAACAACAACAAAAGGCACACAGCCATTACGCCTGGTATGGAGTGCTATCTCTTACGATAGAAGGTCACCACTTGACTGATCCTTGGGCTTACAGCAACGGTTTGAGTGGCCGGGAACGACTTAGTCATCCTCTGTACAACCTTAACAACCTTACAACCCTAGCCATCCTGTGTACAACCTTAACAACTCAACGATATGTTCATGAAATCCTGCGGCCGTTTGCATTAGCCTTCATGGCACGCCATTTTGGGGCCATTTTCCAACAAGATAATGCCACGCCACATACGGTTCGCATATCTGTGGACTGTATTCGTGCTGTTGATACTGGCCCTTGACCCAGAAAGGTCACCAGACCTTTCGGCAATCAAGCATGTATGGGACATGCTAGCCTCCAGATTCGGGCTCCCGAAATGTAGCGGATCTGGAGCAACAATTGAGGAATGCCTGGCAGAATATATCGCAGGATGACATTAAGAAACATTATTATTCCTTACCTAGACGTATATAAGCATGCATTTCGTCAAAGGAGGTTTCATCAATTACTGATTTGAAAATTCAATGTGCAATTGCTAACCATTGATGGGTCCTGCGACCTTGATTTTGTAATCATTTTATTACCTGTGTATGAGCTGTACGCATAGTTAATTTGAATAAAAACAGTCACTTTTTTCAGGGTGCTTCGTTTTTTTTTTGCAAAAGAGCTTGCATGCATGCATGCATGCGTACATACATTGGTCAAGAGGAACCGAATATGTTAACTGCGACCGTTATCTTACCCCACAGACGTCACTAAATTCCCGTGAACGTTACTAGATCCTATGTGCCCATCACAATTTTAAATTTTTACGCAAGTTGCTTACGCGTGCATAGTGCCACTTCAGAGTAAACAAACGCTTTTCAACTGTAATAATGCGAAAACTTTGTGTTTTGGCAACACCTCTCAAAGTTTACTCTGGACCGTGACATCTAGAATGTCGAAACTTAATTTCCATGACGTCAACTCTTTCATTGGTTGTCGGGGTGAGTGCCCAAGCTTATATTAAAGAACCTTGATTTTTAGTCTTTAATGTTTGTTGAATGGTGCTCTTTGCGCTTAATCTAAGGATTTCGCATTTTGTCGTCATTTGGATTTAAACTTATTTGGCGATACATAAGTATCAAACTGAAGATGACATGAATACCGTAACTTTTAATTACTTAAAATGAACAAAAACTGAATAAAACGCATACATGTATAGAAAACACACAATATATTCTTTATTTTATCAACAGAACACATTGAGACACAGCATCACTGAGACACAGCATTTCAGACGACCGCCTTTGCATTGTAAGTGCATCCTAAAATACACAGTCACTTTCAATGCATATTACGGATGGAAAGAAATATTTTTAAATAAAAATTTATTTTAAAGGAAGGCAGAATAACATATTTTCAACATCACCAATTTACATCAATGAAACGTGCTTTGTTCTAGAATATGTTTTACAGAACAACAAACTACTCTATGTAGAATTAAGGTGTTCCAGTTTTAAAAGATACCTTGTTTTACGATTAAAAATTAGAGATGGGTGAATACTTAAATATTGGAGTATTCGAGGTCTCGATTATAACATTGCTACGACCACAAATATCTGGTCATGATCAACAGCAGGTTCTGTAAAAGCCAGGATACTCTAGAAGAAGAAATTTGAAAGTACATAGAAGAAAGTTTGTTTCCACCAAATAAATGAAAATATTTTAGACTTTTGGAAATAGAACAGTCTGTATCCTTGTATGAAGGAATAATTTTTTAAGCATTCAATCACGTCGCAATCAAAAGCAATAAATGTAATTCAATAGCAATAAATGTAAATATTATTTAATAAAAATTTAAAATAACTATTCGGAACATTCAAATATTCGAGCTCTGGTTTGCACTCAAATTGGATATTCGAATTCGAAAAAAGTGTTATTCTCCCATCTCTAGTAAAAATACATTTAACAAGCAGTGCTCCACATCTCATTTAGAATGATGTTGTGGATTTTGGGTTTGGTTGGGTTTGCATCATATCAACAGGATTTTTATCAATGATAATAAAAATTACGAAAAATCAAAATTTAAAGTTTTAATTACAATACCCAAGACAATGTTTTAACAATATAAAAATTCAACATAACGTTCTTCTAATTTTTGATATTGTAGAAAATAATGAAAAATCACAACATAAATTTCTATTCAAAACTATCTATATATACTAATTGTCAAGTGTCCGTCTATATATCTGTCTCTCTGCCCTTCTGTCTATCACGCTGTTTTTAGGCACTTCCCTAATAGATAGAGACTTGCAATCTGGTACAATGGTCCATCATTAGATAAAATCCCTTGAAAAAATCGAGTTTTTTGAAAATGTTCTGTAGAGTGTGTGCTCCACACTAAAACGTTCGAAAAGTGGAATGATAGAAAAGTATGCTTTGCGATGAGATAGAAACTTCAAATATATACAACTACCAACTGTCTGTCTGTTCGTCACACTTTTCTTAGGCACTGGCCGTAAAGAAAAGGACTTGCAATTTGGTATATGGGTCAATCGTTCGATCAAACCCTCTGGAAAAAATCGATTTTTTTCAAGATGTTTATTAGAAGAGGTGCTCCACACCAAAATGTTCCTAATGCAAAATGATAGAAAAACAGGCTTAGCTATGAGATAGAAACTTTAAATTTGGTGTAAAGGTAGATATATCAAAAGGAATAAAGTGTACAATTTCTGTTTTTTTATATTTTCTAATTTAGGGGTGCACCCGCACCAAAATGTTCGGTTTTCGGAATACGCGACAAATGCCTTCTCTTAAGAGAGATAGAGAATTGCAATTTGGTTTACGAGTCAAGTGCTTGATAAAACTTTTGAGAAAAATTGATTTTTTCAAAAATGTTCATTAGAAGGGGTGCTTCACCCTAAAACGTTCGAATTGTGAAACGACAGAAAAATATATTGCACGATGAGATAGAGACCTTATGTTTGGAATAAGAATAGATAGTTTGAGAGAAAGAACTTGTACAATTTCAGTTTTTACATATATGCTACTTTGGGGGTATCTCATACCAAAATGTTCGAATTTGCGAATAATGAAGAATCCCTTTCGTTCATGTGAGATAGAGACTTGCAATTTGGTATATGGGTAAATCGTTTGATGAAACCGCCAAGAAAAATTAAATGTTTCAAAATTTCTTTGAAGAGAGAGGGAAAATGCTCTGCACCGAAATGTTCAAATGATAGAAAAACATGTTCGAGGACGTTAAAAATGTCTTCTTTCAAGTTAGATAGAGACTTGCAATTTAGTATACGGGTCAATTTAGTATACGGACAAAACTCCAGAGAAAAATCGATATTTTCCAAAATGTTCATGAGAAAGGGTGCTTCACACCCTAACGTTTGAATTGGAAAATGATAGAAAAACATATTCAACGCTGATTTTAAAATATTAAAATTTGGTGTGTAAAATGATTTATAATTATCTTCAGGTCAAGATGGAGTAATAAAATGGCTTCATAAAACAACATAAAATAAAAATATAATGGTACAACTGATTCATAAAACAGCCTTCTTATGAGGTCTTCTTATTATAAAACAATTTTATATCTATTTATAAACAACGTTTCAATTTTCAAAGTGCTTTATTGTTGGTCAATTTGAAATAACTTAACATTTAGATATACATATCTTTATATAAAACACAATTGTACAAAACAACGACAACATACATAAACATATATATAAAAATGAGTTTTAAATTTAGAATTTTCAATAGATTAAAATATTTAAATATAATTCTTAAAACTTTTTTTAATTATCGTCACTTATATAGCGCCAAATGTCCACTTTTTATCTGTATGCATTCTGATTTGCTGATGCGATATTAAGGCTCTACGACCTAGGAGGATAGAATAATAGGGAGTCACCATGTTCGTTGAAACTGATGGAGAAATGTTAAGCGTTTGTAGCTGAAGCTGGGATAGGAGGTATGGAGAAGCAACCATTTTGGTCATCCCAGTATAGAATTATTTTCCGCTCTTCCTTTAAATAACAAATTACAGAAACAAATGATGTTCAATCGTTTTTATCGTTTGTATTCATTACCGCAAAATCTAGTATCTGCATATTAACAGGTAGACCAAGATTGGTGCTGTAATTTAAACTCCTTCCGTTTTATCAACACAAACTCTTTACCTACTTCAAGAGACATCAAGTATTAAAATTCAGTATCATGATGGAGATGATCACGTGACGCTGACAGAAACTTATTCAGATGTCCAGCAGAAGATATCCTACAGAAAGCAGAAATTCAACTGTCAGACAGGAAGCAAAATCATTATCTTGTTGAGCAAAGAAAACTGTCTTTCGCTAATGCTTGAGGTTCAGAGAATACGCAGGGCTAATGGAAGTCGATAAGAAACACTCACTGCAAAATGCAGACTAGGCAATAAATAAGTTGGTATCACGTCTAATTTCAAATAAATAAGATTAAGCACATAACTTTGATAGAAGGTCTTTTATTACTCTTCTTACAAGACGTACAAAATGGAAAAAGGCCAGAGCGCTTTCGAGCGTTAATACGCTCTTCATCAGTGGCTACATGCCATCAGTGGCTACTGGCCTTGTGTGCTTAATCTTATTTAGGAAGACTAAATACTTACACCTTCTATCACATGCTAACGGCCCTACAGTGCTGAAAAGACCGGTTCTCGTTAGATCACCGAAGCCAAGCAGCATCGGACGCAGTTCATACTTGGGTGGGTGACCACCTGGGAACACCGCGTGCTGTTGGCACATTTCGGGCGCAGTGGTTTGCGCGCTGAATTTGCACGCTACTACGACTGCCGCCGTGTTTATGCGGAGTACCATTACGTTAAACATGTGGGTCCGTAAGTCCTTCCGAGAGGATGGTGGGAGAGGAAGGAGAGCACGGTCCCTATGGATGCCTCCCCCACTGGGTTCCGGTCTAAATTGGGTGGCACTTCCCGGCCGTCCAAACGGTTACCTTACACCTTTCTGGTAGGTCGGACAGTCTGGGTCTCAACCACAACAACCCTCTCTATCACAAGCGTCTACCATTGCTACGCATCTATTGCTCAAAAGGAGATCCATGGCAGTCTCCATGTATTCCATCCTCCTAGAATAGGCCATGCCACAGTTTCATTGTATGTCGTACTGACTTTAGAGATCATAGAAACCCAACCAAAATTCCAGAATCCAAAAATTCTATACCAAATACACACACAGTCATAGAAATAGAATAATGTACACATAACAGATATTTTCAAAAGGAGGGTGGGGGGCTTTGAATGGGGGTATTTTATTCCGATTTCTTGGGGTGGTTGTTGCTGTTGCTGTAAACACAGTCTCTGAGATTGTTAAAAGAATTGGATTTTCGCATACGCAGTCCACAGAATCCAATGTTGCGGTAGAAGTAAGCATTGGGAGCAACGAGGACAGCCCTCAGCAGCAGGTAGGCGAGAGTACGCCAATTAAAGAGATCACCCCACTGGGACGTCAGCAGTGCTGTAAATAAATAACAATGTCAAAAAGTGTTATCTGTTAGAAAGATAGAAAAGCTTAAAGATTCTGCTCTTTTTCTGTAGGTAAACATGATATCTGCAGATTTTCTAAAGAATTTTGCAGTGTTATTGCAGACACCAGAACTTTTGAAACCGCATTCTGAATTCTGCCGACTCTGGCGTTTTGAAACTCTCTGTACAAACTATGATGGGAGCTAAAGAACACTAAAACAAACATTTTTCGTTAATAAATGCATAATCGCAGACGCCATTTTTTGGTACTAGAAGGATCTGTTAGTACAGGAAAGCCAGAAAGTGTAAATATATTTTTTTATTTATAGAAGGTTTAGGTATTTAAAGAAGTTTTACAGTAGAAGTTTTACAGTAGTTTCTCAATGAATCGACCGCAAACAATAATTGCATGCCTGACAGCGTCGAAATATTGATTGCCATACATATTCAAATATTCCAGACATTTCGTGAAAATTTTCAGCAACTGTGTTGTTTCCAGTGGCAGCCCCATGCGGTAGATGCATGTCAACTATCTCAGTATTTATGGAATGACTCATGTTACACCGTAGCCTCTTGCTGTTAGCACATTTCGGGCGCGGTAACCCGGTGGTTTGCGCGCTGGATTTGCACGCTGCAACAACTGCCGCCGTGTTCATGCGGAGTACGATCACGTTAAACATGTGGGTCCGTAAGTCCTTCCGAGAGGTTGGTGGTAGGGAAAGGAGGGTACGGTCCCTGTGGATGCCTCCCCCACTGGGTTCCGGTCTAAATTGGGTGGCACTTCCCGGCCGTCCAAACAGTTACCTTACACCTTTCTGGTAGGTCGGACGGTCTGGGTCTCAACAACAACAACAACACCGTAGCCCCCGTTACTAGTGACGGGGGCTACGGTTATACGTAGGCAGCCCGCGTTATGAATAGCGATGGTGAAAAATAGTCAATTGCTGCGACGTCTAACAGCACCCTTTAACACGAAAGGACAACGTCTGCAGACATACATTCTAACAACAAAAAAAAGACTTGTTTTAGTGTTCCTATCACCCTGCGTAATTACTAATTAGTTTTACAGATTTTTTTCTGCACTACAGCATTTTTGAAGACAACAGTGTTTTTCAAATAAATTCAATAGATTATTCGCATCACTTTTGCAGACAAAAAAAAATTGTGTAAATTAATATAAAATTAAATTATAACAGAATTATCAGACTGGCGCTAGTGTGACAGATTTAATCAAACTATTTATATTAGGGTAAATGTTCCAGAAGTGTTTACAATCATAAGCGACTATCCATGAAGGCATGCAAACTCAATGAGAAATAACTGTATATGACTTGAGGCATCACTTTAGGACCTGACCGGATCAACAGGCGCGGTGGGGGAGTTGGGCGTGACTGCCTCGCAGCGTCAAAAGGCGGAGACAGAATATCCACCAAAATTTTGTGAAGTTCAGCATTAGGTAGTTGATTTGAGTTAAAGTTCGAGAGTAGAAAAGAAGTTGAAGTCGAGCATTGGTACTCAGTATAATGTATGACTACTTAAGAATGCTCGGTTGTAACGATGCAGACATGGTGCAGCCTGAAGAACTCATTGTGATAAGTGCTATATACTTGTGGGTGACATGGTGCAGCCTCAAGTACAAATTGTGGTAAGTGCTATATACTTGTAACCGTGCATCAACTAAGGCGAAATACATGTACCTGATTTTACGCTGTGCTTCGAGATTGAGTGTGACATTGCTAAAACTGAATATCAGTTTATTCACAGTTAATAAAGCATGGTAACTGGGTATCACAATTTTGTCATACTTTCGGCATTGATAAGTTATACTTCCGCTGTGGATCATTCAAAATGACTAACTGGTGAATTACAATATTGAAACGTTTGTTAATGAATGTATGAGAATGTTAATGAATGCATGAGAAAATAGTGGAGTTCTAGAACAAGCCGTGAACACATGATTTGTAAGTATTGCATATTGATAACAACAAAAGTGAAAATATTAATTAAAAGCAATGAACATGAATGCATGAGAAAATAGTGTGGAGTGCTAACAAGAGCCTGGAACATATGTTTTTTAAGTGTTGCATATTAATAACAAGAGTGTAATATTAATTAACGGCATTGAATATGAATGCATGAGAAACTAATGTGGAGCGCTAGAACAAGCCGTGAACACATGATTTGTAACTGTTGCATATTGATAACAACAAGAGTGTAAATATTAATTAACAGCATTGAACATGAATGCATGAGAAATTAGTGTGGAGCACTAGAACAAGCCGTGAACACACGATTTGTAAGTGCTAAATATTGATAACAAGAGAGTGTAACATTAATTAACAACATTGAACATGAATGCATGAGAAAATAGTGTGGAGCGCTAGGACAAGCCTTGAACACGTGATTTGTAATTGTTGCATATTAATAACAAGAGTGTAATATTAATTAACAGCATTGAACATGAATGCATGAGAAAATAATGTGGAGCGCTAGAACAAGCCGTGAACACATGATTTGTAAGTGTTGCATATTAATAACAAGAGTGTAATATTAATTAACAGCACTGAACATGAATGCATGAGAAAACCGTGTGGAGCTCTAGAAAAAGCCGTGAACACATGATTTGAAAGTGTTGCATATTAATAACAAGAGTGTAATATTAATTAACAGCACTCAACATGAATGCATGAGAAAACCGTGTGGAGCGCTAGAACAAGCCGTGAACACATGATTTGTAATTGTTGCATATAACAAGAGAGAGTGTAATATTAATTAACAGCATTGAACATGAATACATGAGAAAATAATGTGGAGCGCTAGAACAAGCCGTGAACACATGATTTGTAAGTGTTGCATATTAATAACAAGAGTGTAATATTAATTAACAGCACTGAACATGAATGCATGAGGAAATAATGTGGAGCACTAGAACAGCCGTGAACACATGATTTGTAAGTGTTGCATATAGGTATTAACGAAAATGCAAGCATAAACTAACAGGATGGAATATTTATAACAACAAAACACAAATATTAACTAACAGTTATTGAACATGAAATGACAAAAATGACAAAATTGTGTGAAACACTATCATACGCCGCCAATACATTGTATTGCATATTGATAACAATAAAAGCGCAAATTTATGCATATAAAATACTTAGGTATGTTGCTATAAAAGAAGAGCCTAATTATTGTTTGCTGAATGGCAACGAGTTTATCCTTATCACATTGTTTAAAATATGCAGATAAAGGGAAACTTTTAATCTATAGTTTAGAAACTTCATCAAAAGTATCCAAGGTGTTTGCGACACCCTTTACTATTTATTACTTCCATAGTTATATCTCAAATACTTATTATTTTCTTCAGATTTTTGCTCAACATTGAAATTATATATTATTCGATCTGAAGTAAATTTAATTTAAATAAGTATATGGTTCATATTTGATTAGAAAGTTGTATAATAATGATTCCGCATATGTTTGGGAATATTAGGAGTGCAAAAGCCATACCTACCTTCATTCTAATAATGATTGTGAGATAAACATAACTAAATACTACAGAATATTAATGCTTGAAAAACTCAAATTGAGACACACACTCCAGAGACTGAGTAGTATGTCATCAACAGATACTAAGTTCTGAAAAACACTAGCACATATGCTCTGCATGGGCACAGCTAGTATTAACTAATAGCATGAAATATGAATACATGAGAAAATAATGTAAAGCGCAGAACCGAGCAGTGAACACATGTTTTGTAAGTGTTTGCATATTGATAAACAACAAAAGTGCAAATATTAGCTAAGAGCATGGAATATGAATGCATGAGAAAATAGTGTGAAGTGGTAGAACGAGTTGCGAACACATATTTTGCAAGTGTTGCATATTGATAACAACAAAACTGCAAATATTAATTAACTTTTTGCGGATGGTGGCATTCCGGGACTGCTGTGGCCCAAAGGACGCAGCGTTTCACTTCTAAACCGATGGACGGCACATATAGAACCCAAAGGACGGCTCATATTTTGCACTAAGCTCAACTCCAGAAAACAATTCACTAAAAATCGCCCATTGAACACAGCATTCTATTTTTTTCAGGAATAAAGGAAATACTTATTTTCCATTCGATGTATAAGTTAAACATAAATTATATTTTATCGAAATATTAAACATTTAAATGATTAAAAATTAATTAACTTCATTAAAATGGTTATTTGTTACGCAGGAAAAATATTCAAATAATTGTATTCAATACTTTATTTAGCTAATAGAGATTATGTATAATTTTTATAAAGAAAATAGCTTTGTTATTAATACGCCTTTTGCGTATAATGTACACTCATTGCCATAAAAATTCGCTCACCAAGAAAGAGTTGTCAGAATCGAACGAAATTTTATATATGTGAGTGCAACGTTGATATAAGTGATACAAAATCAAAGCAAAGGGATCATTTATTACAGGAAAAACTACAGACGAATGTAGGTTCTAGTACCCTGTTGGGCCACCTCTAGCGTGAATACACGTGACTTTTCTGGTAGGTCGGACGGTCTGGGGGCGGACAACAACAACAACGGGCGGGCATTGAGGCATACAGGTCCCGTATGGTGTCCTGCGTCATCTCATTCCACAGTTGCTGTAAACGCTCCTCTAATTCGACCGAACTCTCGTAGACTGTCCAATTTGCCGTCCTAAGTGATCCCAGACATGCTCGATCGGTGACAAATTGGAAATAGACAGGCCAGGGAAGGGTGGTAATGTGGCGGAGGAATTCCTGTGACACCCTTTCTGTGTGTGGCCGAGCATTGTCATGTTGAAAAATGCCTTCTAACAACCCTGCCATGAGTGCAACACATATGGTTGAAGGATGTCACGAACATACCACTGGGCTGTCATGGTTCCGTAGATCAATATTAGAGGTGATCGTGAGTCGTCCCACACCATCACACCAGCTGTGGGAGCTGTGTGCCGCTGTAAAGCGAAAGCAGGATTGTGGCGTTCACCACGGGGCCTCCACACACATACACGGTTGTCATCACTGCCTAAATTGAATCTCGATTCGTCGCTGAAGACGATCTGGTTGCATTCGGTTGCGGTCCAATCCCGTCGAGTGCGACACCCCTCCAAACGGAGGCGGATGGGTGGGTGTCATTAGCAGTACATGTAATGGGAGCCGCGATACCAAATGTCCTTCAGCCAGGCGCCTCGCGATGGTACGGACAGACACAGAGGCCCGTAGTGAAGGTGCTGCCTGTGTCCGGATGGCGGACAATGATGCAGTTGGTGCTGTGCGTGCGTGTCGGGTGATGTGGCGGTCTTCTCGGCTATTGGTCTGCCAAGGGCGTCCTGAGCCTGGCCGCAGTGTATGCGACCTCTCTCTCGCCCACTGGTCCCAACACTTTCTCACAGTAAAGTCAGGACGGCCTAGGTGGCGGGGTACTGGCCGAGCTAACTCCCCGGCTTTCATCATCCCGATGATTCTTCTCTCAAATTCTGATAGCTGATCATATTGTCTTCGATGGCGGCGTAACGGCATCTCTAATGAACAACGCCCTCTGGTGGCATTAAGCAATGCGCAATCACTCTGTATTTCTAATCATTTGCATATCTGATTCACACGTACCTTCATGCCAAGTTTCGTCACGATCCCACAATTACTTCTTGGTGCGCAAATTTTATGACAACGAGTGTATTTCAAAACATGGATTCACGCACAGACCAACATTGCAATCCTTGCATTCATCAAAACTGTCCGTGCGCGCATCAGGAAGACCAAAAATCCACGAATCTTCACTATCTGCTTTACTTTTATAACTATTGTGTTCAATTACCATGCGAGTATGTTCTTCTATATGTAAAAATGTCTTGACCCAACCATTCTCTTAAATAACTTAATATATTCACTACCGCACATTCCTCTAAAACTCAAACTTGAAAGAAAAGCCACGTTTTACCGCTCTAGATGAAATGATTATTCATAGGGAATCCCCCTATAGCAAGTTCAAGTATTAATAAAATACGTTGTAAATGTTCGAATGGAGATTTAGTGTCATCTAGTATTCAAATAAATTCAAACAAAAACGTTCCACATGAAAACGTACATTAGTGTCAGTCGGGTAAATTTTAAAAATCAGCCTTTAGGGTAAATTTCTCCTGGACGCGAATGCGTGAGTATCGCCCTTGAATGCAGTTCCACAATCCATGCGCGAAATCATCTGCTGTCCGCAAAGGGCTAACAGTATGGCATATGGATGTATGAGAAAATAGTGTTGAGTGCTAGCAAGAACCGTGAACACATGCTTTGAAAATGTTGTATATTGATAACAACAAAACTGCAAATATTAACTAACAGCATGGTATATGAATGCAGAGAGAAAACAGTGTTGAGCGCTAGCAAGAGCCGTGAATACATGCTTTGTAAGTGTTGCATATTGATAACAACAAAACTGCAAATATTAACTAACAGTTTGGAATAAGAATGCATGAGAAAATAGTGTTTGGCGGTACGGCAAACAGTGAACACATGCTTTATAAGCAGTTGAACTTGAGGAGACAGTGCCTAATCAAAGAAGTCGCTACCAAGAAACTATCACTTTAACCTTACATTATACGAACGTCTTATACAGTTATTTTTTTCTTCTCTTTCGAACCAGACCTTTCGACCCACCCGAAAGTGAATTTACCTATTTGCAATGGTGGACGATTGGAAAGAAAGTTACTTGGTAGAGATTTGTTCGTATAAACACTGTATCCCCAGATGCCCTTCATGCGTTGCTACTGTTTAAGTGTTGCATATTGATGGCAACAAAAATGCAAATAGCAACTACAGTATAGAATATGAAAGCATGAGAAAGTCGTGTGGAGTTTGTCAGTCCAGATTTGAAACTCACCTATTATCTGCAACGTGTGGCAGAAAGCAATGGACATAAGCAACGTCCGGGCTACTCCCTTGTCGTTAGTCCCCCAAAACGACCACAGGAGAAAAGCCACCGCTAAAGAGAAAAAAATAAATTCATCATAATTTGAGATCAGTAAATATCTAAATACTTTTCAAAATTTGATTGACACATTCACCAGATCCGTTTTCTCCAACCAATCTTATCAAACATATGAAATTTTGATATTTTCATATTAAATTTTATACTATAATCCTAGTTACCTCTTTGTATGTCTATTTAATTATAGAAATTCTTTATCCCAGCTCGATCAAGTTTGCCTATATAAATCCATAAATCTATATAAATCCATATAAATCCATATAAATCATACCATTTGTTCGTGCTCACTTAACCACATTTGACTATGCAAATTCATATATACCTTTATAAATCCGTACCATTTATCCAAACTCAGTCAGACGCGACTATATAAATCCATATATAACTATATAAATCCATATATAACTATATAAATCCATATAAACCTATATAAACCCATTACCTCTATCAGCGCTCAACAAAATTTCGCTATGTAACTCCACATATAACTATATAAATCTATAAATCCATACACTTTATCTCCGCTCAACCAAATTTGGTTATATAAATCCATATATAAATACACATATGCATATAAAACTATATAAATCTATATCGTTTATCCGTGCTAAACCAAATTTGCCTATGTAAATCCATATGTAATTATATAAATCCATAAATAACTATAAAAGCATACCCTTTATCCGAGCTCTATTAAATTTGGCTATATAAATCCATATATATCTATATAAATCCATATAAAATTATATAAATCCATATATATCTATATAATTCTATATAAAATTATATAAATCCATACCATTTATCTGCGATCAACCAAACTTGGTCATTCAAATTTATATATAACTATATAAATTCATACTTTTTATCCGAATTCGACCAAATTTAGCTATATAAATCCATATAAAACTATATATATATATAAATAACTTACTCTTATCTGCGCTCAATCAAATTTGGCTGTGAAAATCTATATATAACTATATGAATCCATATGAAACTATATAAATCCATATTTTTTATCTGCGCTCAGCCAAACTTGGCTACTTGATGTGCATGTTGACCAGCACGACATTCCATTTTCATGTTGATTTACTTCTAATTTCACCTATTTATGCTATTATTAATAATTACCTTAGTGCTATGCTATTATTGACATTTATTGATAATTGACTTAATGTGTGTAGTATAACAAAGAGTGCTCAACACTTTTTAAGTGCAATAAATATGCGATTTAGAACATCTAACTTTGTGTTCAAAAATGTCCCACCCAGTATTCGCATGTATTATATCCCTGGGTTACATTTTAACGTTTTTATTCTATTTTACTTGCTCCTCCATTTTGATGCCAATATATATTTGGATCTCTTGAATTTGTCTCTTTTTTAGAATTATGTTCATCTGTCTGTCTATCTGTCGTCGATTTCTTATTTACACAATAGCTGCCACAAATATTAATGGATTTCCACGATACTTTATATCTGGATTTGCTAATGATAAATCTAGAACTAGATAGAATGTTTCTTGTATTCGAGAGAAAACTTCGACATTTATTCGAAATTGTATATTTTATTAACAGGGTGGTATAGGATAAAATTTGATATAATCATGCTTAAAACGATTATTCATGGTTCAATGATCACGAAACTTGACAATTTTAATTGTTGTGGTGAAAAATAGCCGAAAAATAGATACAATTTTGTGTTTGTAGAGTCATTAGCCCCCTAGGGGGCAAGTTAACCCCCCTCCGAGGGGATATATTGTCAAACTTATATTAATCCAAAGATTTTTGAAGCCTTTTAAAATGAAGGATAATATGCTATAATTATGGTCATTTGGAACAACGGTACAAATTTTTCAAATGCTCTCTAAGGAAACATTTGAATAAGTATATCATGAAAAGTTATATAAAATTAAAAAAAAATTTGAAAAATTGTTATTTACCAAATTTATTTTAAAATGTGTAACCTCTCGCATATACAAAATGATTATACGCTTGGAAAGATATTTATTATATAATATATATCTTTTTTCTTTCTGGAGGATATCCCAAAAGTCAGAATTTAATTGAATTTGTTTTTTCCCTATATTAAATAATTTTTAATTTAAAAACTACTTAATATATTTTACTGAAATTTTTTTTATATATTTTATGGGATAATGTGAATATTTCCTACAAATTTCGAAGCAATTTGTGAATTTTAAATTTGCTTAAAAATTGTTTGAAAAATTAGGTCCCATAGAGTTCAATGTATTTCATGTTTTCAACCCGGGTTCAATAAAAAACTAATCGGGTGATGTTATTTATTTATATTCCCATAGGTCCCACAGACCGTCTGAACAACATACTAACATTTCATTTTGATAAAGTCATTTTCACGGCAGTTATCGTGCTAACGGACAGACAGACAGAATGAACAAAGTCATAAACACTTTTCAACTTTGTTGTAAAGTGTTAAAAACGCGCAACATGACTGATGATGGGGAAAGAATTAAACGTCACATGCAACACGAAAAACTTTAAAATATGTGAAGAATTTAGTTAGCAAGAATAGCTGTTTTAAGTTTATAGGTCCTTACCAAGTGAAGTACACCCATAGAACCTGCAGGCCAGGTCTTCGTGGCCGGCCGCTTCTGTTGTTCCAGACCTTGGGGGAAGATCGTATGCACTTTCCGGGAAAAATAAGTTCTGCAAGGATTGCAAAAAACATAAATAACTATTCATACATACAGATAATGATAATATACAGAGATAATGATATGTATATACGATAATGATAATATGTAGCAATATTGAATGTCACGTCGTCTCGATTGAAGTTATCAATAATTTATTTGAAAAACGTGTAATATTTCGAGAACTGTTCAATCTAGCGCTCTAAAGTTAGTATTAATCGATTTAGAAGAAAATGTACGTACAAAATAATTATTTATTTAACATTATTGAAAGTTTTAATTTTTTTAGTATTTTTTCGGAAATACATTCGAAAATTTAGGGCTTCCAAACGTTCAATCTCGTCTAATATCAACAGAAATTTTATTAACAGATCGTAATAATCATACAAAATTAAATTCAAAACGTTTCATTTGTTCGTGAAATATCGTATCCACACACACACCATCTCAAAAATGTTCGAGTTCAGGGATGTTCAGAAAGTGCTCTTTCGTCGAAAACTCAAATTCGAATTTTCGACACCGTCACGGTATTTTTTCTATACATTTTATTATGTATGTAGGGAAAGTAACATAGGTGATACTTTCACCATACTTGAATTATGGACATATTTCACCATTTATGTATCATATTTCCCCATCATATGATAAATAAATTGTGATTTTTCATGATCAAAATGGTGATATTTCACCATCATATGATAAAAATCACCATTATTTCACCATTATATATTCACCATTTATTCATATTTCACCATTTTTGTCGCTCATCAGCAAAGGTACGGTCAGGAGACCACATAGTACTTTTGAGTGCAGAGTGCAAAGCTCTTTCGAGTAAAGATTTACTAATGGATGTTTCAAAATATACTGACTTCCAAAAGTTAAGCACGCAATGCAAATTTTCATTTTTTTATTTAAATTTGAGTGGCTGAAAATCGCTGCGGATGTAGATGACAGTATGCAAATATCGTATGTTACAACCAATCACGATTGACAGTCCGGATATATGCTAATTAGGCAGTCGTTGAAGAAGCCAGCATTCTGAAGGGTTTGAGGAGGTGCGTTTAAATGCTGATACGAAGTGTTTATAAATTTCGTAGTATTATTTTTGATGATATTTATGTTTCTACGGCTGAAAGAAGACGAATGACAGATAGTGAGCGCTGACATGCTGTCGGACTCATTGAAGCAGGACAGTCAATCAAAGATGTCGCCATTTTCTTTGGCGTTGATCATTCGGTAATTTCTCGATTAGAGAAACAATTTCAAACAAGTCAAACAGTTGTCCGGAGACCTGTGTCCGGTCGTCCAAGGGTTACCACCCCATCTGATGATCGGTATATTAGTCGGCTATAGTAGGCAAGCCGAATCAACGAGCGATCTCCACAACTGTTACATCCATGGTTGCAGCGGTACTTGGTAAGACAATATCTGACAATAACTGTGCGCCGAAGGCTCCACGTGAAGGGCACGATTTTGTGTTCCACTAACCTTCCAAGCAAGATTAAAGTTGTGTCTTCAACATGTCAATTGGACTGTCTCAGATTGGTGCAACGTCCTGTTCACGGACGAGTCCAGATTTGCCCTGGAATCGGCCGATAAGCATGTAAGGGTTTGGAGAGAACGAGGCACACGCAATCAGGACAAGAACATCATGGAACATCCCGCATTCAGAGGTGGCAGAGTCATGGTGTGGGCTGGAATTTCAATGGGATATCGCACAGAGCTGCACATTTTTAAAGGCGGTTCTGTGACGGTTGCGCGGTATCGGGATAAAGTTTTAAGGTGCCTTCCCACTCACCGCAATGCAACAGTAGACGGTTCATGGCAACGCTCGAAGTACACGCAAGTCTTTGCGGCAAAATAAACCCCTTCACACTGTCGGTCGACGGCAAAGAAATGTAGCCACTCAGATGCAAGCACAGAAATTTCTCCTAGTTCAGCGGCCATGTTTACAAACCATCTCTTCCAAAGCAATTTTATATACATGAAATATTATATAATAAAAATTAAGATATTATTACTAATATAATCTCTTTGGTCTCTTCTGATTCAAATTTATGTTTACCAGCGGCTTGCTAGTTTACAGTATTGTCGCATTTCAGAAAATCCGCCTTTCTGTGAATTTAAACACGAGCGTACGCGAGTTTGCTTTGGCGATATATACATATTTCATCAGTTTTCTAAAATAAGCTAACTAAAGTGATTCCATCACAAAACACAAAGGATCCTAATTTAAATTGTTTTAGAATATTTACTACACTATGGCAATTTCCTCGTTTTAACGAATACAATTATGTTTTCTTTCTCGAATCGTTAAAAAAAAACATCCGACAGAATTGAGAAAATAAATTTTGATGTATGTTCTCCATAGACTTTTTTTTATCCCTCTATTGCAATCCTAAAACAACTTGAAAACATATTCTGTTTACTCTTTAAAATAATATTCTAAAATAGCATTAAATGCTTTGCATGATATAATTTGTTAGTACATTTCAGGTGTCAAGTTTTGGCTTGGGTGGTAGAGAATCAGCTCCGCATACGAGTGGGTTCTGGTTCGAATCCAAGCGAATCTTAAATTTTACAAGTGCTGCCATCTGTTGCTAAAATATTCAAATACAGTTTTTCTTTAACAATCTGCAGAATTTTTTTGTTTTAAATTATTTTAAGTTCTATATACAAAATAACCTCATATCAGTAAATTATTTTTAAGTTTGAATGCTTATAAAAATTTATTTCAAAGTTACTTTGAAAAATATCTTGAAGTATACTTTATACCAGCTATAGATGGAATGTACTCTTCTTAATTAAAAAAGAGTTTGTAGAAATAGCAAATATAAAATGTGCATATAAAATTAGACAGAAATCATCGAACATCCTTATACTAGTAGCAGTTATCTTTCGACATGTAATTTTGAACATTTTAGATTGGAATAGAAACAAAAATTAAACTACTTTGAAATTTTAAAGAGGTTGTATTTTAATAATTTGGCTCTAACATTTGAGGAATTTTTTTATTATTTTAAATGCACATAGACAATTAGAAATTTACAATACATTTGAAAATCATTTATTTTTAATAAAATAAATAAGTTTACATGCAAATATGAAAAGTTTACTCTTTTAAGTTTGAATGTTTAAAAAAATTTTTTCGAAGTTACTTTGAAAAACATCTTGAAGTATACTTTATACCAGCTATAGATGGAATATATATTTAAATCTATTTTAAAAAATAATTACTCAATAAATATAAATGTAGATAAAATAATTTTTAAATTTAAAAGTTTACTTTAATGAGAAATATTTTAAACGTTACAAATGAGCAAAGAACATATTCGGATATTTAATATAGATACGTATTTGAAAACCTTTGAAATCAACTATAAAATGGTAATGAACTTAAATTTGTTTAAGACATAATATTTTAATAACGGCATTCTTGAATTTAAATACTTTTTACGTTTTTTTTCTTTGTTTGTTTCATTTCAGTCAATATCGGCAATATCGCTTTTTAAACTAATTTTGTATCTTGAGTGTATATTGGGTGAATATTTTTCAACAAATATTTATTTGCTTTTTTATACGGATGTGTGACAAATCCAAATATTTTTTAATGTTCATTCATCTGTTTAAGCTTCTGATATCTAAAGTAATCCATATAAAAAAGATCAAATCAAAAATTTACTATACGAAATATTGATTTAGCAGTAAAAACATGATCTACGATGCTATTGGCTGTTGCGTTGCAGTCAACCGTGCGGTACGCGTTGAATTCGGTTCCATTTCGAATTTAGCGTTGCGGCCTGCGTTCACCCGTCACCTCCAAGAGAAGAGGCCGATCTACTTTCCCCCCCTTCACTTCGATACGTATGAGTTGTAGCGTCAAACTCCTTTCGGAGGTGACGGTTCACCGCGGAAGAGGACATTCCCCCACTTTTTCATCGTACAGTGTATGCGTGAACTCAACCGTCCTCTGCGGTGCGTTGCGTTGCGGTGAGTGGGAAGGGACCTTTAGACCCCATTGCGAGACTCCACTCTGCAGCAGTTGGTCCTTATTTCCTTCCTATAAACGATAATGCCCGTCCCCATCAAGTTAACATCGTTGACGAATATCTGGAAAGTGAGGGTATTTCTCGTATGGAGTGAACGGCGTATTCCCTCGAACTTAATCCCATTGAAAACCTTTGGGATGCCCTCGAGCGTGGTGTCTCTGGGCGTTTACCTCCTCCAGCCAGTCTCAGAGAGTTGGAAACTGCCGTATTGGAGGAATGGCCATTGCTCGCGTTTGCGATGGTTGATCGCCTCATTAAAAGCGTGGAAAATCGTTGTAAAGTTTGTGTGAAGGTCCGGGCTGGTCACATACCATATTAATGTAAATTTTATTTGGTTTGTTTGCCTTTGAACATCATTTTGGTAATGACTCA
This sequence comes from Amaurobius ferox, assembly GCA_951213105.1. Lineage (NCBI taxonomy): Eukaryota > Metazoa > Arthropoda > Arachnida > Araneae > Amaurobiidae > Amaurobius > Amaurobius ferox. The sequence goes on along the minus strand of OX578152.1, from coordinate 4,450,587 downwards.
AATGTGACGTCCTCATATAATTTACGAAAAGTAAATATTTTTTTCATCTTTGTACATAATCCTTATTTTCTTTAATGCATAAACACATTTGCTACTTTCATGTGCAATTATGAGTTAATCAAAGCTTTACTTTTTCATTTTTGTTAATTTTACCGTTCCTGCTTAACTTTTGGAAGCCAGTGTAATTACTTACTATTAGAAAAGCTGCAGAGCATTATGTTTATCTCCGTCCACGGCTGGCAAATCTAAAAGTGCTCAGTTTAATAGTAAAGCGACAAACTAGGGTGTCATGCATCACGATGTGTTTTTAATCTCGGGTATGATAATTAACATCTGCTCCTTTTAACAACATTGAAATTTACTTCATTCTCCATACTATTTAAAATCTACTTCATTCTCCATACTATTTAAAATCTACTTCATTCTACATACTATTTAAAATCTATTTCATTCTATATACTGTTTAAAATCAACTTCATTCTACATAATATTTAAAATCTACTTCAATTGAAATCATTCTTTGGCGTTAATTCAATAACCAGCATGGAATTGCAAGTATTTTTGTTTTTAAATCATTCTATCTCCCTAATGGGGAATTTTGGTACACATTTGGATTCAATAATTAATTTGGAACACTGAAAAATTATTCCAAGGATATTTAAAGTTTCGTTTTCGCTCACTTTGTGGTGATGCTCTAGTGATTCTGGTTTCTTTTAATTTTTAATCATTTTTATCACAATGGAGTCTGTTTTATTTATTGGTAGAAAAAAATCTGATGGTGGCAAAATTTGATCATGATAATATTTTTAGAAAAAAAATTTGCTTTGAAACATCTATTATAGATAGAACTCAGATGCGGAATGATATGGATTCAGCAACAAATTATGGTGGGTGCTTAAGGGGTTTACTAAGGATTTCCACTTCCGGTTCAAAAATGTTCATTTTTTGAAACATCTATTTCTCATATTTTGGCTAGAGAAAGAACTTAGATAATGAATGATATGGATTCAGCATTAAATTCTGATGGGGTGAGGTACTCACTAAAGATTTTGTCTTCCGGTTTTAGAGATTTCACTTCCGATTTAAAAAATTACAACTTTAAAAATTCTATTTCTCGGAATTTGCTATAGATATAGCTAGATGGTGATTGATATGCATGCAGCATCAAATTGTAAAGGAGGTAGCGGGTGAGTTAGGGATTTCCGCCTGTCTGGTTCTTTTTCCACTTTCGATTCAAAAAATTTTTAAAACGTCTATTTTTCAAGATTGTCTTGATCTGATAGATAGAGAGAGCTTAAAAGATGAGTGATATGAATTCAGCATAAAATTCCGAAGAAGATTGGATTTTTCTCCGGATTTTTTTTACTTTAGGTTTAAAAATTTCTTTGAAACAACTATTTCTCAGGATTGATTATAGATAGAACTTAAATAATGGCTGATATGGATTCGGCAATAAATTCTAGAGGAGGATCAGAGCTCATTGAGGAATTCCTGCTTCCATTTCTGGCTCTAGGGCTACCACTTCCGATTCAAAAGTTTACATTTTCTTTGAAACATCTATTTCTCGAAAGTTGCTATAGAAATATTTTATATGACGAGTGATAAGAATCTAGTTACTTTCCTTATATACATAATGTATAAGGAAAGTATTGTGACGGAGTCTGTAATTCGAATTCGAGTTTTCGACGGGAGAGCACGTTTCAAGCATCCCTGATCACGAATCAAACATTTTTGAAGTGATGTCTGTGTGTGTGTGTCAGTGAGTCTGTGGAGACGATAACTGACGAACGAATGGACCAATTCGAACGAAATTTGGTACAAAAATCACAATCCGTAAACACTGGAAGTCTATTGTTTTTATACGCAATCGAATGTTCAGAACCCCCCTAAATTTTCGAGTGAAATTTTAAAAAAATCGTTAAAAAATCAACGCAAATAGACATTTCTTATGTAACGCAATGTATGTTACGCAAATAGACATTTCTTATGTAATTTTTCATTAGAAAACGATTGACATAAATTTTAAAACGCTAACGTGAACCATTCTCGAGATATTGCACATTTTTCAAAAAAAATATCAAAAAGTCATATAAAAAAATCTGATGTGGGCAACACATGACTTTCTTTATATAATGTAATGAATGTACTTTTACAGTAAAAAAATAGCTTTTTCTTATAGTAGATACTAATATTCTTTTCAAGATATTGAATTTTCGACAATTAGTCGTTATTTTCTTTGATTTAGTGTCATTTTTATCCATTTGGCGAGATTTTCGTTAATTTGGCAGCATTTTAAAAAGTCGCCAAGTTGGCGACATTCCGCCAATTTCGTCGCAAAAATCTCGCCAAGCGTTATGGACGAAGAAATAAGTTATTCTTACAGCAGATAAATGACTATTGGCGTTCAAATACAAAAGTATTACTCAAAGTGTCTTTTTTCATGAATGGAACGAGCTAGATCCACGAGAATGATGTCACCCAATTTATCGCATGATATTACATATGAAAAGTGAACATGTTTCTCAATAGGAAATATTTTTTTTCTATTTTTATGAATTTTTGATAATTTTTTTGGAAAATGTGCAATATCGCAAGAACGGTTCATGTTAGCGTTCTAAAATTTATGTCAACGTTTTCTAATGAAAAATTACATAAGAAATGTCTATTTGTGTAACTTTATTAGTGGTTTTGATTTTTTGACGATTTTTTCAACATTTCATTCGAAAATTTAGGGGCGTTCTGAACATTCGATTCCGTATAAAAACAATAGGCTTCCAGTGTTTACGGATTGTGATTTTTGTACCAAATTTGGTTCGAATCGGTCCATTCGTTCGTCAATTATCGTCTCCACAGTCTCACTGACACACACACACACACACACACACACTTCCCCCCCACACACAGACATCACTTCAAAAATGTTTGATTCGTGATCAGGGATGCTTGAAACGTGCTCCCCCGTCGAAAACTCGAATTCGAATTTTCGATCCCGTCACAATACTTTCCTTATACATTATGTATATAAGGAAAGTAAAAATATATTTCCTATTGAGAAACATGTTCACTTTTCATATGTAATACCATGCGATAAATTGGGTGACATCATTCTCGTGGATCTAGCTCGTTCCATTTACGAAAAAGATACTTTGAGTAATACTTTTGTATTTGAACGCCAATAGTAATTTATTTGCTGTAAGAATAACTTATTTCTTCGTCCATAACGCTTGACGAGATTTTGGCGACGAATTTGGTGGAATGCCGCCAACTTGGCGACTTTTTTAAATGTTGCTAAATTAACGAAAAACTTTCCAAATGGATAAAAAGGACGCTAAATCAATGAAAATGACGGCTCATGGACGAAAATTCAATATCTTGAAAAGAATATAAATATCTACTATAAAAATAATCTATTTTTTTTTACTGTAAAAGCAGTAAATTCATTGCATTATATAAGGAAAGTCATGTGCTGCACACATCAGATTTTTTCAAACTGTGGAGGAAGGGGGGTCAAGATTTCCCTTTTCGATCAAAAAATTTTCTTGTAATGTCTATATTCCAAGACCGGCTATAGATAGAGCTTAGATGATGACTGATAAGAGCTCAGTATTAAATTCCGAAAGACGTTAGTGTGTATGTGTGTGTGTGTGTGTGGGGGGGGAGTCACTAAATATTTTTCTTCTGGATATTTTTGCGTCTGTTAAAAAAAATCCTTGCAACATTATTTTCTCTGAATTGGCTTTAGATATAAATTAGACAATGGCTGATATGGATTCAGCATTGAATTCCAGAGGATGTAATTGTCTTTCACTAGGGATTTTCATTTGTAGTGCTAAAGATGAAATTCGTATGACTGCACGGAATAAGTATGCAAAAGAAAATGCATGTTATTAATAGTTGCGTCAAAAATGAAGTGTATACATCATTTGAAGGTTTTTTCATAAATTTCTTGTCTTTATATAGTATTTTGATTTTTCATTGGTATTATTATTGTACTGATAATTGTGTTTGTGACATGCATGCATTTTAAATTGCGTCTGTAATTTTATTTTGTAGCGTATACGGGCTTTTATATCTATCTGACACTAAGAAATAGAATCTTATAACTTTCCTTATATACATAATGTATAAGGAAAGTATTGTGACGGGGTCGAAAATTCGAATTCGAGTTTTCGACGGGAGAGCACGTTTCAAGCATCCCTGATCACGAATCAAACATTTTTGAAGTGATGTCTGTGTGTGTGTGTCAGTGAGTCTGTGGAGACGATAACTGACGAACGAATGGACCGATTCGAACCAAATTTGGTACAAAGATCACAATCCGTAAACACTGGAAGCCTATTGTTTTTATATGCAATCGAATGCTCAGAACACCCCTAAATTTTTGAAAGAAATTTTGAAAAAATCAAAAAATTAAAACCACCAATAAAGTTACGCAAATAGACATTTCTTATGTAATTTTTCATTAGAAAACGATTGACATAAATTTTAGAACGCTAACATGAACCGTTCTCGAGATATTGTACATTTTTTAAAAAAATTATTTAAAAGTCATAAAATAAAAGAAAAAATATTTCCTACTGAGAAACATGTTCACTTTTCATATGTAATACCATGCGATAAATTGGGTGACATCATTCTCGTGGATCTAGCTCGTTCCATTCATGAAAAAAGATACTTTGAGTAATACTTTTGTATTTGAACACCAATAGTTATTTACCTGCTGTAAAAATAACTTATTTCTTAGTGCATAACGCTTGGCGAAATTTTGGCAACGAATTTGCCGGAATGTCGCCAACTTGGCAACTTTTTCAAATGTTGCCAAATTAACGAAAATCTCGCCAAATGGATAAAAACGACTCTAAATCAATAAAAATGACGACTCATTGTCGAAAATTCAATATCTTGGAAAGAATATTAGTATCTACTATAAAAAAAACCTATTTTTTTTACTGTAAAAGTAGTAAATTCATTACATTATGTAAGGAAAGTCATGTGTTGCCCACATTAGATTTTTTTATCTTAATTTCGTTTCTCAGTTTAAGAATTAAATTATTTAAAAATATGCTCACATTGAGGCCAAGTATTGTGAATGTCATCGCCATCGCCAGGTGCCACATCCAATATCCTCGAGGAAACTTGACGTAGAGATGCTCATTGTGCCCCAAAAGTTGACTAATCTGAAAGAACGTGCAATCTTAAAATGTAGTATACTCTACCTTTATTTTAAAGAAAATATCATTTTACTTATCTAATTAAACAAGAGCTTACACACAAAAAGTAACAAAGGAATTAAACATCTTAAAGTAATATGATAGCAACAACAAAGTTAGTAACCGCATCGATTAGTAACAAAAAAGATCAATCATGCATAAGCATTGATTATGAAACACTTTCCAACTGAAATGCAACTTCATTTAAAATTTCTCAAAAATGTGATATATTCAGTGGTGATATCTTTTACATCATCACAGTACTACAGTAATTTATTATACTTAAATACTTAAAACTTTATCGCAATATAAATCATCTGATTCTCTATGCAAAACCAATGAATATTTCATCCATATAACTTGTATTCCAGACAGACAGACAGAATGAACAAAGTCATAAACACTTTTCAACTAAGTTGTAAAGTGTTAAAAAACAAGTTACCAAAGAAAAACAACAAAACAAAATGAAATTTATGCACCAAACAAAGAAATGAATTGCCTGAAATATGGCTAAAAAACATAGAACAAAAAAGATCAATCATGCATAAAGCATTGATTATGAAACACTTTCCAACTTCAATGCAATTTTATATAAACATCTCTAAAATGCGATACATTCCTCGGTGTTATTTTTAAAATTATCACAATACTACATTAATTTATTATATTAGAAAACTTAAAACTTCATCGAAAAAAATAAACTTTATTCAAATGACGGCATTGAAATATAAATTGCCTGGTTTAAACATTTCTAAAATGCGATGCATTCCACATTAATATTTCTAAAATTATCATAATACTACCATAATTTATTATATTTGATAACTTCATCGAAAACAAATGAACTTTATTCAAATGACGTCATCGAAATATAAATCGACTCTATATAAAAGCAGCATTTCATTCATAAACGTTTTTCCATTCCTTTCATTCATGACAATACTATAATAATTTATTTTATTTAAAAACTTAAAACCATGGAGGTACAAGTAATTTCACTCTATGCTTAAAGCTTCATCGAAAACATCGTCTGGTTCTCTGTAGAATCAATGAATGTTTCATTCATATCAGCTATATTGCGGACTCCATGAGCTAAATAATTTTGCGTTAAAGAAATGCAGCAATTCTTATTCAACTTATTCTACATCTTTTGGTGTTTACATTCTTCATAAGTGAAAATTAGGCTTATGTTGTAGAAATAATCAAAGTTTGATAATCATTTGAGCTCAAATATATTGTAATTGCTTTGTTTCAGTATGTAGATGCACAGAATTTAAGCAAAAATAAAGCGGTTTTAGGACGGATACAACACTAAATATGTATTAAAAGAACTTTAAAAATCACGATTTTGATACAAGATGGATGTCATATATAATTTTGAAGTGGGTCACGTGATCTCTTCGCACAATGGTCACGTGATCTCTTCATATAAAGGGTGTAATTATTATTTTAATTTTTATTTAAAAAACTACTGAATATATTTTGCTGAAATTTTTTTTTTATATATTATGGAATAATTTGAATATTTCATAAAACTTTCGAAGCAGTTTGTGAATTTTAAATTCCCTTAAAAAATGTTTGAAAAATTAGGTCCTACAGGGTTCAATTTATTTCATTTTTTCAACCCGAGTTCAATCCAAAACTAATTGGGTGATATTATTCATTTATATTCCCATAGGTCCCACAGACCGTCTGAACAACATATTAAAATTTCATTTTGATAAAGTCATTTTTACGGCAGTAATCGTACTAACGGAAAGACAGACAGACAGACAGACAGAATGAACAAAGTCATAAACACTTTTCAACACTTTTCACTTAAGTGTTAATAATAAAAACTTTAAGTATCAGGTATTTTAACGGATTATTAATTTTTGACTGATGAAATTTCAAACAAATTTCGGACGTAAATTGATTACACGGTAAGGAATAAAATAAATATAAATGAAATAATATACGAAATTTATGAATTAATAGTTTAGTACCGCAAAACCACTACACATTGGTTACTAATCTAACTTTGGCCACCTTTTGGAAATTTGTTTCTAAGTACAACATATGTGTCAATAGCTTTCTTATACATTAATCTTATTCTAACCAAATAAAGTTGGTAAGAAAAGGCTTTGTTTAACACTTTACAACATAGTTGAAAAGTGTTTATGACTTTGTTCATTATATCTGTTTGTTTGTCTGTCTGTCTGTCTGTCTTTCCGTTAGCACCATAACTGTCGTAAAAATGACTTTATCAAAATGAAATTTTAGTATGTTGTTCAGACGATCTGTGCGACCTATGGGAATATAAATGAATAATATCATCACCCAATTAGTTTTGGATTGAACCCGGGTTGAAAACATGAAATACATTGAACCCTATGGGACTTAATGTTTCAAACACTTTTTAAGCAAATTTAAAATTCACAAATTGCTTCGAAAGTTTTATGAAATATTCAAATTATCCCATAAAATATATAAAAAAAATTTCAGCAAAATATATTCGATAGTTTTTTAAATAAAAATTAAAATAATAATTACATCCTTTATATGAAGAGATCACGTGATCATTATATGAAGAGATCACGTAACCCACTTCAAAATAAAATATGGCATCCATCTCGTGCCAAAATCGCGCTTTTTAAAAGTTCTTTCTAATTCATATTTAGTGTTGTATCCGTCCTAAAACCGCTTTTTTTTTGCTTAAATTATGTGCATCTACATACTGAAACAACGCAATTACAATATATTTGAGTTTAAATGATCATCCAACTTTGATTATTTCTACAACGAAGACTACTTTTCATTTATGGAAAACGTAAACAGCAAAATATGTAGAATGAGTTGTATAAGAATTGCTTCATTTCTTTAACGCAAAATTATTTACCTCATGGAGTCTGCTACAGAACTGATATGAATAAAACATTCATTGATTTTACACAGAGAACCCAGACGATTTTTCGATGAAGTTTTAAGCACAGAGTTAAATTACTTGTACCTCCATGGTCTTAAGTTTTTAAATAAAATAAATTATTATAGTATTGTGATGAATGAAAGGAATGGAAAAATGTTATGAATGAAATGCTGCTTTTATATAGAGGCGATTTATATTTCGATGACGTTATTTGAATAAAATTCATTTGTTTTCGATGAAGTTTTCAAATATAATAAATTATTGCAGTATTAGGATAATTTTAAAAATATTACCGAGGAATGTATCGCATTTTAGAGATGTTTAAACCAGGCAATTTCTATTTCAATGCCGTCATTTGAATAAAGTTCATTCTTTTCGATGAAGTTTTAAGTTTTCAATTATAATAAATTAATGTAATATTGTCATAATTTTAAAAATATTACCGAAGAATGTATCGCATTTTAGAGATGTTTATATAAAATTGCATTGAAGTTGGAAAGTGTTTCATAATCAATGCTTTATACATGATTGATCTTTCTTTTTTTTTTTCTTGTTTTTTAAATGACATAATTTTTACAGAGATATTGTATATGAAATCAAATTTCTAAAACTCCATTAAAGATGTGTCCATGGTTAGATGGCTCTATGGTATATTATTTTAACTATATATGAATGGATTATTATAACAGATTAAGGGAAATTAAAGATAAAATTTTCTAAAACACCTTTTGTTCTTAAACATTAAGCAATGGAATGAATGGATATACAGTTTTAAGATAACATCATTTGAATAAATGATGAAAAACTAGATTAACTTTCTGAACAAAATGATACAATGAATGACAGAAAATATTACATTATTATCAGAAACTGTAAAAATTATAAAAATAAAGAATAGTAGAGAATAGTAGAGAATAGTAGAGTCTCGACTATTCTCCTAAACTTGACCTCGGGTAGGTAGGGTAACTAAAAATGTTGGATAATCTGAAACTGCCGGAAACAAGTTTTAACTACTGTAGAACAAAATAAAGCAGACGTATTATACTGAAAATATGTTGTTTTATTACTTTTAAATATACGCTTACTAAAGAACTTTCTTTTTGTAATAAACAATTGTGATTTTTTTTGTAAAATATTTGGTAATAATTTCTTTTCAAAAACATTTGCTCTACACAAACTACAATACGTACACTATTTAACAAATATATACATATATACTATAAGAATTAACACATTCTATCCTCAACTTTCAAATTAGTTTGTAGTTATTTTATGTTTCAGCCCAATTTAGAGGCCGATATTTATATAAATCGATTCCTTAGTGATCTAAAATATTATCGCAGTTTTCACCTTGACATCATCGCAGAGTTCAAAGAATTATTTTTTAAACAATCTTTGAACGGAGTCGATACAATGAATAAACAAATGTTATTAAATTTTTAAAATATTTATACTTTTCGTGTGTTTTAAACCTCTCTTATTTTTATATTATGATATGCAAAACGTAGCATGCCATCGAAAGGTCATTCTTTTCAGAAACTCATAAATATATCACAGACTGCTCCAGAAAAAAAATTCATAAACCCATCCGTTGATTAATTATAAATTTTTTATCTTAAGCATGTCTTAGATTTTCTTTAACATAAATTTCGTTTACAAGTTAGCTCAGGTCACAAGAAACTGCAAAGTTCCTAACCGCCTATAAAGGGCATTACCAAAATTCGGAAGACAATCCCATTGCAGGTACCAGTATCCATGGACCGGAGTCCCGCTTATTATGCGCTCAGCATGAAATAACAGATATCTGTAACTGAAAAATATTTCTTTCGAATATTGAGTATTCTGCACTGTATTCCCATGCTGACAAGCTCATAATAAGTGCGAAACCGGTTCATGGATACTGGTATCTTTAACAGGAGTGTCTTACGAATTAGTGTCGTATTTTGAATAGACATTTAGTAGGGGTTTCGAAAATATTTTTGTTTTAAATAACAAAGAAAATTTACAATTTTATTGAGATTTCTTTTCCGCTCGGAGGAGGAGGTTGACACACCATCCCTAAATACACCCCGGTAGATATGTTCTGTTAGAAGCAGATATAAGTAATAATAATGTATATCCAAAGTGAATCTAGATGCCCGCCCCAATGGTTGGACACCACTGGACAAGAACAATGGCGTTAATTTGATCTTACTTTAGATCGGTGAATGTCTCCATTATCAGTTTCTCCAACGCCCAAGATTTTCCTGGTCTTCAGACGGCTGTGCAAATCACCACTGCTGTGTTTTCTGAAAAATTAATAATGGCATACAGTTCAAATATTAGTATAAATTAGTAATCTTACTAGTTTATATTTAGATAATTTGAAGAGAATACAGCTCGAAATGTTTGTTGTTTCACCAATTGATATCAATTCCCATATAAGGGCGGAGAAAATTACTTTGAAAATGCAACGCTACGTTAACATTGCTTTGCTAAAAAGTTACAGAAATTACATAACAGTTACCTGTAAAAAAATCTGACGTGAGCAGCATATAACTTTCCTTATGTAATACAATGAATTTTTAACTTTTACAGAAAAAAAAATAGGTTATTCTCATTGTAGATACTTATATCCTTTCCAAGATATTGAATTTTCGTCAGTTAGCCGCCATTTTCATTGATGTAGTGTCATTTTTATCCATTTGGCGAGATTTTCGTTAATTTGGCAACATTTAAAAAAGTCGCCAAGTTGGCTACAATCCGCCAAATTCGTCGCCAAAATCTCGCCAAGCGTTATGGACGGAGAAGTAAGTTATTCTTATAGCAGGTAAATGACTATTGGCATTCAAATACAAAAATATTACTCAAATTATCTTTTCTCATGAATGGAATGAGCTAGAGAACGATGTGTACCCACGAGAATGATGTCATCAAATTTATTGCATGATATTACATATGAAAAGGGAACATAATTCTCAACAGTTAATATTTTTTTTCAATTTATGGGATTTTCTGATAAATGTATTTGAAAAATATGCAATGTCTCAAGAATGGTTCATGCTAGTGTTCTAAAGTTTATGTCAACCGTTTTATAAGGAAAAATTATATAAGAAATGTCTATTTGCGTAACGTTATTAAAGGTTTTGATAATGGTTTCAAAATTTCACTCGAAAATTTAGGGGGGTTATGAACATTCAATTGTATTTAAAAACAATAAGCTTCCAGTATTTACAGATTGTATTTTTTGTATCAAATTTCATTCGAATCGCTCCTTTCGGTCTTGAGATATCGTCTCCACAGACTCACTGACACACACACCTAAAAAAATGTAGCATTCGTAATCAGGGATGCTTGAAACGTGCTCTCCCGTCAAAAACTCGAATTCGAATTTTCGACCCTGTCACAATACTTTTCTTGTATATTATACTACGTATATAAGGAAAGTAAAAAGGACGATGACTTCAGTCGATGAAGTTGATATGATTTTGATTGAATAACATCTTGTGATGTAAGAACCAACAAACTAGTTCAAAATATTAAAATATCGAAATTATAACCACTTTTCAAAAGAGTTTAAAATATCAAAATAATAATCACTCAATTTAGAACATTAACAATGCCATCGAAAAAATCCTATAATATATCTTTCAAAGGGCTACAAGTTACGAATTTATTATTCCTGGATAGCATTTATAGTAGTTTTCAAGATATAAGCATTATAAAAATAAAAACTTAAAATTTACAGATTTCTTTAAATTGTCACAATAAGTAATTTCCCGAAAACTATAGTAGCTTTGTAAAGAAAAAAATCTGAACATTTTTGTCATTTGCTGATTTAAACTATCCTTCATAGTTTATATATTCCAAGTGAAAGTAAGCAAAATGAAGTGCAAACGTACAAAAACTATTTTCATATATTGATAAATGGTATCCTATTTCTGATAAAACAAGTACAAATTATTTATATATTTATCTATTAGGTTTGGATATATTTGACGTCCACCAAGGTAACCAAATTTGTCACTAAGGTCAAGCAATCCGGACCTACATTAATGGTAATTGGTAAGTATACGCACTGTTTTTCTGCATAAAGAGGAAGGCTGCCGATAAGGAGTTGGCCCCCACTCCGATTTTTAGGACTGGGGAAGAGGGATATATATGGAAGATTCACTAAGAGAGGAAAATCAAATGTGGGGGCCCCACAATTTGTAAGGGCCACCCTGAGGAGAGTATTTAGACTTAGAAATTGGTATGAAGTAATTGCAATATTATATTATGAGGTTTTATCAAATTTGCAAAAGACTTTAATCCACACTTATCATTTAGTATAACACTTACATTTTAACTACTTACAAATAATTGCTACTTTTCTTATATATTGTATAATGTATAGGGAAAATATTATGATGGGGTCGAAAATTCACATTTGAGTTTTCCACGGAAGAGCACGCTTCAAGCATCCCTGAACACGAATCGAAAGTTTTGAGGTGTGCGTGCGTGTGTGCATGTGTGTATGTGTGCGTGGAAAGGATATCTCACGAACAAATGGGGCGTTTCGAATGAAATTTAAAAATATATATTAAAAAATCAAAACCTTTAATAATGCCACGTAAATTATTTCTTATGTAATATTTCATTAGAAAACGAATGCCATAAATTCTAGCAGCCTTGCACGAACCTTTCTCAAGATATTGAACGTTTTTCTAATGAATTTATCGAAAAGATTACATAAAATGAAAAAGGTATTAACTATCGTGAAAGATTTCAACTTTTCATGCATTATTATGCGATAAATTTGTTGACATCATTCTTATGGATCTAGTTTGTTCCATTCACGAGAGAAGATACTTATGTAATAGATTTGTATTTTTACGAACAACAAATTCGCCATTAATTATTTATTAGAAAAACTCTTCTCTTCGCCTGTGTGTAACGCTTGGCGATCAATTCGAAGAATTTGACGACTTATTTAGCGAAATATCGCCAATTTGACGATATGTCGTCCACTGACGAAAATATAGTCGATATTGCAAAAATGACGCTAAATTAATGGAAATGAAAACCAAACCATGAATTAATTATTGAAATATTTTATTATTATCTATTTCTTATTGCGGATGCCATAAATATTGATTATTGCGAATTTAAAGTTGCGCGAAGCATACATTAATTGGGCACTTCGAAATAATATTTGTTGTCATCTAAAAAAGCACACTTCGAAGCTTTACATGTTGTCATCTAGAAAAACACATTGTACAGTTCAAGTGAATGAAGTAAATTAATTGCATTATAATGTATTTCTAGTGGACTAATTGCTACACAAACTGGTTCGCACCAGAAAAACATCTCTACAAATAAGTTTGGGATTAAAAATAAAAAATAACTTTCTCAATATTATAGCTATCTGCTTTAAATTAGACATGAAGGCACATTTCATTAATAATGGTCATCTATGCAAAATTCAAGCGATTTCGATAATTATGCTATTTAGCACTCAATTGAACGAATATTTTTACTTTCCTTATATACATAATGTATAAGAAAGTATTGTGACGGGGTCGAAAATTCGAATTCGAGTTTTCGACGGGAGAGCACGTTTCAAGCATCCCTGATTACGAATCGAACATTTTTGAGGTGATGTCTGTGTGTGTGTGTGTGTGTGTGTGAAAGTATGTGTGTGTGTGTGGGTGTGTGTGTCAATGAGTCTGTGGAGACGATATCTCACGAACGAATGGAGCTATTTGAATGAAAATTGGTACAAAAATCACAATCCGTGAATACTGAAAGTCTATTGTTTTTAAACGTAATCGAATGTTCAGAACCCCCCCTAAATTTTCGAGCGAAATTTTGAAAATTAGGCAAATAGACATTTCTTATGTAATTTTCCCTTAGAAAAAGATTGACATAAATTTTAGAATGAACCATTCTCGAGATATTGCACATTTTCAAATAAATTCATCAAAAAATCCCATAAATTAAAAAAATATTTGCTGTTGAGAAACATGTTCACTTTTCATATGTAATATCATGCGATAAATTGGGTGACATAATTTTGGTGGATCTAGCTCGTTCCATTCATGAGAAAAGATACTTTGAGTAATACTTTTGTATTTGAACCTCAATAGTCATTTATCTGCTATAAGAATAACTTATTTCTTCGTCCATAACGCTTGGTGAGATTTTGGCGACGAATTTGGCTGAATGCCCCCAACTTGGCGACTTTTTGAAATGTCGCCAAATTAACGAAAATCTCGCCATATGGATAACAATGACGCTAAATCAATAAAAATGACGACTAATTGTCGAAATTTCAATATCTTGGAAAGAATATAAGTATCTACTGTAAGACAAACTTATTTGTTTTACTGTAAAAGTAGTAAAGTAATTGCATTATATAAGGAAAGTCATGTGTTGCCTACATCAGATTTTTTTATTTCAGTTTGCTCTGTTGTTGGTAAATAATTTTTTAATGATTCATTTATAAAAATGTTTCCGCGTTTGGCAACAGTCGACAGCGTCCTACGGGCCTTAGCGAATGCTTAGACTTCAATATTTTCCAGTTTTTGTAGCGCGTCAAATTCTATGACGCTAAATATAATTAATAATATATAGGGTACTGGAGAAAGTTATAAGCATAATAATTTATTTGTAGAATATAATTATTATTGAGATCAATTATTTGACTGTGTTGCGCTTTGTAATAACCTTCCAATTTTGCTGGCATATAGATTACCCACCTTGTTGTAAAGTAATTTTAATTCAAAGGGGCGGTTTCATTTCTTAACTTCAGTTATTTATTTTATTTAACGTTATTAGTACATATTTACATCAAGTACATCAATATAATATGCATGATGATACAATATGATATGCATACTAGTGAACTTAGCCAAAAATGCAATTTAATGTTTCTTAAAGAAAGAAGAAAATGATCCTGCCTCTTTTACTATAAAGTTTTAAATAATACTTTGATTGTCCCACTTTACTTTTTTGCCTGGAATTCCATATACCTGTTATTAATACTAGTAAAAAAAGTCTGATGTGGGCAGCACATAACTTTCCTTGCTGACTTATATCCACGTTCTCTTTATTTTAATTAAATTTAATTCACTTTTAATTCAATTTTCGTTCTCATTTGATAAATTGACTTATTTTCAAAGGTGGCGTAGAGAAAATACGAAAAAACTAAACTATCTAGGGAACGGTTAGATCTAGTGTAATGGGGTTGGTCTTCTTCTTTTCATCGTTAAAAATTACGTATCAAACAAGCATTTAATGGATATATTTGAACATACGTAGTTTTTTAATTTAGATTTCTACGATTTTTGCGGTATTTTAAGCAGGTTATTTTTTTTCGAATCGTACCAAAATCTGATCTGCACCAGGGTATCGTACAAGGGATTTATCTACCTAATTTCGTGAAATTCAGTCTATTAGTTTTTCAGCTAGAGTGGATACAGGCTTCTGCAGGCCATTTCGCAAAAATAGGCGGGTTCTTTTATCCCGAATCCTACCCAAAACTAATCAGCACCAGATTTGTCCACAAGAGACTTACCTACCAACTTTTATGAAATTCGGTCCATTAGTTTTTTAGTTAGAGTGGATACAAAATCTGCAGACAGACAGACACACAGATGCACACACACACGGACGTTATGCTAAAAATAGTTTTTTCGTATTCTAGAGGTCTCGAAACGCGTAGATACGTCGAAAACTCGAATTTTGGTTTTCGGCATTACCATGTTTTGCAGAAAAAGTAAAAATCTGATGTGGGCAGCACATGACTTTCCCTGCAGACTTATTTATATCCACGTTCACTTAATTTTAATTAAATTTAATTCACTTTTAATTCGATTTTCTTTCTCATTTGGTAACTGGAATTATTTTCAAAGGTGACGTAGAGAAAATATGAAAAAACTTAAATATCTCGAGAACGGCTAGTGCTAGTGTAATGGGGTTGGTCTTATTATTCTTCGTTAAAAATTACGTATTAAACAAGCATGTAATGGATATATTTGAGAATGCGTAGTTTTTTATTTTAGACTTTGGCGACTTTTGCGGGCCATTTTGAAAAAAAAAGGCAGGTTACTTTTTTCCAAGTCATACCAAAATCTAATCAGCACCAGGCTGTCCCACAAGTGACTTATCTATCGAATTTTGTGAAATTCGGTCCATTAGTTTTTCAGCTAGAGTGGATACAAGCTTTTGAGGGGCATTTCGCAAAAAAAAGGCGGGTTCTTTTATCCCGAATCGTACCCAAAACTAATCAGCACCAGATTCGCCCACAAGTGTCTTACCTACCAAATGTTATGAAATTCAATCCATTAGTTTTTTAGTTAGAGTGGATACAAAATCTGCACAGACAGACAGACACACAGACAGACACACAGACACACAGACAGACACACACACACAGACGTCACGCTAAAAATAGTTTTTTCGTATTCTAGAGGTCTCGAAACGTGTAGATCCGTCGAAAACTCGAGTTGTGATTTTCGGCATGATTCCAATATTTTCCCTATACATTACCATGTATGGCAGGGAAAGTAAAAAGCCTGTTTCGATGCACTTGACATATATACTACTTAGAATTCTTGTATTTTATGTTCTGTTCTCTTTTTGTTTGTGTGGTTACTGTAACTGGATTTCATCTGTAGTTGCCACGTAAATTGAATGGAATGAATTGAATTGAATTTTGAATAACAAGGGAAGAGAATGCACAAATTTCTGCAATCCAAATGTGATGGTCATATCAACTCTACATATTGAACTTAGTTAATTTACTTACCAATTTCAATCTTAGATTAATAAAACTGAAATGGCTACCTCTTATCACATCGATTGTTGGTCACCGGATACCATTCCACAGCTTATCGAACATTTATAGGCAATACGTGGCTATGCGCCTTACTTGGCCATGCTCCTTACGTGGCTATGCGCCTTACGTAGCTATGCGAGGTACAGTCAAACAGTTAATACGGCGCATATCCACGAACTCTGGTAGTAGCAGTTGTCGACATCACTCGTTAAAAAATCTGATGTGGGCAACACATGACTTTCCTTATATAATGAAATGAATTTACTATTTTCACAGTAAAATAAATAGGTTTTTCTTCTAGTAGATACTAATATCCTTTCCAAGATATTGAATTTTCGACAATTAGTCGTCATTTTCATTGATTTGTCGTCATTTTTATCCATTTGGCGAGATTTTCGTTAATTTGGCAATATTTCAAAAAGTCGCCAAGTTGGCGACATTCCGCCAATTTCCTCGCTAAAATCTCGCCAAGCGTTATGGACGAAGAAATAAGTTATATATATATATATAACTTATTAGATATTGAATTTTCGACATATATTATATAACTATTATTATATATTTATATATTATATAACTTATTAGATATTGAATTTTCCACAATTAGTCGTCATTTTCATTGATTTAGCGTCATTTTTATCCATTTGGCGAGATTTTCGTTAATTTGGCAACATTTCAAAAAGTCGCCAAGTTGGCGACATTCCGCCAATTTCGTCGCCAAAATCTCGCCAAGCGTTATGGACGAAGAAATAAGTTATTCTTACAGCAGATAAATTGGCGTTCAAATGCAAAAGTATTACTCAAAGTATCTTCTTTCATGAATGGAACGAGCTAGATCCACGAGAATGATGTCACCCAATTCATCGCATGATATTATATATGAAAAGTGAACATGTTTCTCAATAGGAAATATTTTTTTTTCTATTTTATATGACTTTTTGATAATTTTTTTGAAAAATGTGCAATATCTCGAGAACGGTTCATGTTAGCGTTCTAAAATTTATGTCAATCGTTTTTTAATGAAAAATTGTATAAGAAATGTCTATTTACGTAACTTTATTTTTGGTTTTGATTTTTTGACGATTTTTTCAAAATTTCATTCGAAAATTTAGGGGGGTTCTGAACATTCGATTGCGTATAAAAACAATAGACTTCCAGTGTTTACAGATTGTGATTTTTGTGCCAAATGTGGTTCGAATCGGTCCATTCGTTCGTCAGTTATCTTCTCCACAGGCCCACTGACACACACACACACACACACACACATACTTTCACCCACATACACACACACACACACACAGACATCACTTCAAAAATGTTTGATTCGTGATCAGGGATGCTTGAAACGTGCTCTCCCGTCGAAAACTCGAATTCGCATTTTCGACCCCGTCACAATACTTTCCTTATACATTATGTATATAAGGAAAGTAAAAAGCGTGGAGTTCATTTTACTTTCCCTGCAATACATGGTAATGAATAGGGAAAGTATTGGAATCATGACGAAAATCGCAACTCGAGTTTTCGACCGATCTGTACGTTTTGGGACCGCTAGAACACGGGGAAAAAAAAAAAAAATTAGCGTGACGGCTGTGTGTGCGTCTGTCTGTGCAATGCATATATCCCCTCTAACTGAAAATCTAATGGAGTGAATTTGATTAAATTTGGTAGGTTCCTTATGGGTGATCGTGGTGCTGATTAGAGTTTGGTACGATTCGGGATAACCTGATTTTTTTTGCAAAATGGCCATTAAAATTAACTGTATTCACTCTAGCTGAAAAATTAATAGACCAAATTTCACAAAATTTGGTAGCTAAGTTATTTGTAGGTTACCCTGCTACTGATTAGATTTTGGTACGATTCGGAAAAGAAAACCTGATTTTTTTTACGAAATGGTCCTAAAAATCTAAAATAAAAGACTACGTATGCTAACATATATCAATTAAATGTTTGTTTTATACGTAATTTTTGACGATGAAAATAATAAGACCAACCCCATTACTCTAGGACTAGCCGTTCTCGAGATATTTTAGTTTTTTCGCTACGCCATCTTTGAAGATAAGTCGTTATCAAATCGAAACGGAAATTGAATTAAAAGTGCAATTTTTGAGTAATTTAAAATAATTATAAGTGTTATTTTGTGCAATTAAACTCAATTTAATGGATTATTGTAGAAATAAAGAGAAAGTGAATATGAGTTTGCAGGAAAAGTCATGTGCTGTCAACATCAGATTTTTTAGATTGCTGTTCCCCAAATCATTGAAGAAAGTATTCTTGTTTGGAGAATTATTTAGACTAGTGTTTTTGCAGACTGCACAGCTCTGTCTTCATTTGTTGAATGGTTAGTGATGCGTCCGCCTCCAACTCTGGTTGGACTGACCGCTGATTAACGTAACGTCATGTGCCTACCCACTAATTGCAACAGACCGCCCCGAAGGGAAATAGAAATAGTGTTGGTGAATTTCCTTAACATCTGTGCCGTAATAAATAATCCAATAAGCCACTGTCCACTTTGGCGTCAGACTGTAGATTCTCTTGTTATTTCTGCATTTTATAAGTATTGTCAAACAATGCGATCTTTGATAAACAATACCGTTCATTATACAAAATTTATATTAAGGCCAGCCTCACAAATTGGTACACACTTTTCAAGTTATCGCTATGTCAATATTCCAAATTCTTTTGGTGTAATTCATTTTTACTTTCCTTATATACATAATGTATAAGGAAAGTATTGTGACGGGGTCGAAAATTCGAATTCGAGTTTTCGACGGGAGAGCACGTTTCAAGCATCCCTGATCACGAATCAAACATTTTTGAAGGGATGTCTGTGTGTGTGTGTGTGTGTGTGAAAGTATGTGTGTATGTGTGTGTGTGTGTCAGTGAGTCTGTGGAGACGATAACTGACGAACGAATGGACCGATTCGAACCAAATTTGGTACAAAAATCACAATCCGTAAACACTGGAAGCCTATTGTTTTTATACGCAATCGAATGTTCAGAACCCCCCTAAATTTTCGAATGAAATTTTGAAAAAATCGTCAAAAAATTAAAACCACTAATAAAGTTACGCAAATTGACATTTCTTATGTAATTTTTCATTAGAAAACGATTGACATAAATTTTAGAACGCTAACGTGAACCGTTCTCGAGATATTGTACATTTTTAAAAAAAATTATCAAAAAGTCATATAAAATAAAAAGAAAAATATTTCCTATTGAGAAACATGTTTACTTTTCATATGTAATACCATGCGATAAATTGAGTGACATCCTTCTCGTGGATCTAGCTCGTTCCATTCTTGAAAAAAGATACTTTGAATAATACTTTTGTATTTGAACGCCAATAGTCATTTATCTGCTTTAAGAAAAACTTATTTCTTAGTGCATAACGCTTGGCGAGATTTTGGCGACGAATTTGGCGGAATGTCGCCAACTTGGCGACTTTTTTGAAATGTTGCCAAATTAACGAAAATCTCGCCAAATGGATAAAAATGACGCTAAATCAATGAAAATGACGACTAATTGTCGAAAATTCAATATCTTGGAAAGAATATTAGTATCTACTACAAGAAAATCCTATTTTTTTACTGTAAAAGTAGTAAATTCATTACATTATATAAGGAAAGTCATGTGTTGCCCACATCAGATTTTTCAAATGTTAAATACATAAATTGTTCAGTTTTCAGATGTTGTGGTTATAATCTTTCCTGGAATGTTTAATGTTTTTAAAAAAAGTTAAATATAGAAACAAAACGGGGTCTTTGAAAGATCGTCAAAGTTGATAAGGTTTACTTTCAAAAACCTTCCTCGAAATTTATGTTCTCTTTTAAATTCAGTGAAATGCAGACGATAAATTCAAATACACTTTATTGACATTCTGATCCGAACATTCAGTTCGATGTGCTTTGAGTTTAAGGGATTTAATATAACAGCTACCGAAAACAAATGTTTAATTTAGAAAATCATTCTGAAAAGCCGTCAAGTATGTATTTGAAGAATCTTTTAAAAATATATTTAAGCGAAATTCAAACGAGAAACTGGTGATTATTATTGGAAGAAAACTTTTATTTTAACATAATAAGTAAAAATCTGTTACAGTGAATAGTGCATAACATTTCTAAAGTATTTGAATAAATATTTATGACATTTTACTGTTTATATAAATCCAGTTGAAACAACAAACAACTGTGGTTAGTTAAATAATGTACGGTAGCTAAAATAACTGTATAATTAACTGATAGTGTATTTCAAAGCTAATTCTAAAAAAATCTGATGTGGGCAGCGCATGACTTTCCCTGCAGACTCATATCCACGTTCTCTTTATTTTAATTAAATTTAATTCACTTTAATTCAATTTTCATTCTCATTTGGTAATTCATTCAAAAGTACAGCAGAGAAAATACAAGAAAACTAAAATATCTCGAGAACGGTTAGTCCCACTGTAATGGAGTTGGCCTTATTCTTTTCTTCGTTAAACATTAGATATAAAACAAGCATTTAATGGATATATTTGAGCATACGTAGTTTTATTATTTTAGATTTCGACAATTTTTGAAGGGCCATTTGTCAAAAACAGGCAGGTAATTTTTTTCCGAATCATACCAAAATCTAATCAACACCAGGGTAACCTACAAGCAACTTATCTACCGAATTTTGTAAAATTCGTTCCATAAATTTTTCAGCTAGCGTGGATACAGGCAATTTTTGCGTGCTATTTTGCAAAAAAGGCGGGTTCTGTCTTTAGGAATCTTACTAAAACCTAATCAGCACCAGGGTCCCACCCAAGTGACTTAGCTACCAAATTTTATGAGATTCTGTCCAGTAGTTTTTAGTTAGAGTGGATACATACAATGCACAGACACACACACACGACGTCACGCTAAAAATAGTTTTTTCGTATTCCAGAGGTCACGAAACGTGTAGATCCGTCGAAAAGTCGAGTTGTGATTTTCGGTATGATTCTAATACTTTCCCTATACATTACCACGTATTGCAGGGAAAGTAATAAACATTTATTTATTTTGTTCTTTGCCTTTAAAATTAGTATACGCTGCAAATATTCATTAGTAGCAGCATACAATGTTAATTACAAGGTCATTTAGTTTCTGAAGTTAAAAAAGCCTCTTTTTCAGAATGAAAAGTCAGAGCACCTCAAAAGCAACAAAGGCAGGCGATGGCTATGAATTTTCTTTAGTTAATCTGTTGGCGTTGACTTACAACACTGATACATAGAGTGTTATATCTGGATAATAGAACATGCATGGGAATTATCTTCGAAATGCTCTATATAAATTGCATTCGCTTAAATATATGGCACACATTTTTAATTTTCAAATACATATTACCTTTCCTACGCACATAATATAATGCATTTGGAAAGTATTGCGGTGGTGTCGGAAATTCGAATTCGGGTTTTTGTTGGAAGGGCGTGTTTTAATCATCCTGTAATTCGAATCGAACGTTTTTGAGATAATATCAGCCTCTCTCTCGTGTGCAATATTATTGGAGTGTGTATAGGTGAAACTTTGGACGCAATATTTCACAAACAAATAAAGCACTTCGAAAAAAATATTAATACGATAATTACAATTAATGAATACTGGAATCCTATTGATTTGAAATTCAATCGAATGTTAGGACCCCCCCCCCCCCATTTCCAATAAATGTTTGAAAATATCAATAAAAAATCAAGAATTTTAATAATAATAAATAAACAATCATTTCAGATGTAAGTTTGTGCTAGAAAAAGAATGACATAAGCGTTAGAAAGTTAGCATGAACCGTTTTTGAGATATTGGTTTTACTGATATTTCGATATATATGATTTACGAATGAATTTCAGCAAAAAATATTAAAAAACTAGAATATTCAATATTGTTAAATAATAAGTAAAATTGGCGACACGTTTGAATGTAGAAAAACATTTTTCAACAAAAATTTATTTATAGCATATAGGACATAAAAATTATTCTAATTTTGCCTTAGCACTTTCGAACGTATAGACGCCTTTCAGCAGAGGCATATGACAAGTACAGAGAATACTAGTGCTTATAAATACAGTCAATTCAAAAGTTAAATTTGAATAATACGGAAGGTCAATTGGCGAAAACGAATTTCATATTATGAGAAGAAATGCGAGACAATAAATTCATAAAATCTGATGTGGACAATACATGACTTTCCTTATATAATGCAATGAATTTACTACTTTTACAAGTTAAAAAAATGTTATTCTTATAGTAGATACTTATATTCTTTCCAAGATATTGCATTTTTTTCAATTAGTCGTCATTTTTATTGACTTAGCGTCATTTTTATCCATTTGGCGAGATTTTCGTTGATTTGGCAACATTTAAAAAGTCACCAAGTTGGCTACATTCCTCCAAATTTATCGCCAAATTCTCGCTAAGCGTTATGGACGGAGAAATAAGATATTCTTATACCATATAAATGATTATTAATGTTCAAATACAAAAGTATTACTGAAAGTATCTTTTCTCATGAATGGAACGAGCTAGATCCACGAGAATGCTGTCACCGAATTTATCGCACGATATCACATATGAAAAGTGAACATGTTTCTCAACAGTTAATGTATTTTTTTAATTTATGGGATTTTTTGATAAATTTATTTGAAAAATGTGCAATATCTCGAGAACGGATCTTGCTAGCGTTCTAAAGTTTATGTCAATCGTTTTCTAAGGAAAAATTGCATAAGAAATGTCTATTTGCGTAACTTTATTAAAGGTTTTGATTTTTTGATGATTTTTTCAAAATTTCACTCGAAAATTTAGGGGGGTTCTGAACACCCGATTGCGTTTAAAAACAATAGGCTTCCAGTATTCACAGATTGTGATTTTTGTACCAACTTTCATTCGAATCGCTCCATTTGTTCGTGAGATATCGTCTCCACAGTCTCACTGACACACCAGACCAAGACCAAGGACAAGACTAAGACGTTAGATTACGGGGTGCCTGTCACTGGCACACCCACACACATACTTTTACACACACACACACACACACACACAGACATCACCTCAAAAATGTTTGATTCATGATCAGGGATACTTGAAAGGGGATCTCCCGTCGAAAACTCGAATTCAAATTTTCGACCCCGTCACAATACTTTCCTTATATATTATGTATATAAGGAAAGTAAAAATTAAATATAAGATACCAGAAACTATGCATCAAAACATATTAATTAACGAAATTAAATCTATAAGTATTTAAGAATATGCATATAGTGGTTTAACTCTCATGGAGTCGTGAATAAGACTCCGGGAAAAAAGAAAGTTTTCGAACGGGGTTAAAGTTGCAAATGAAATTCCGATAGAGGTAAATAAACAAGGATTCATAAAGTAAAATATTTCGTTTGAATAAAATAAAAGTCTTATCAAACAGAGGAGCAAATGATCATTCAGAACATAAAGCATTGGATAAATTTTTGTTTTTACTTTCCTTATATACATAATGTATAAGGAAAGTATTGTGACGGGGTCGAAAATGCGAATTCGAGTTTTCGACGGGAGAGCACGTTTCAAGCATCCCTGATCACGAATCAAACATGTTTGAAGTGATGTCTGCGTGTGTGTGTGTGTCAGTGAGTCTGTGGAGACGATAACTGACGAACGAATGGACCTATTCGAACCAAATTTGGTACAAAAATCACAATCCGTAAACACTGGAAGCCTATTGTTTTCATACGCAATCGAATGTTCAGAACCCCCCTAAATTTTCGAATGAAATTTTGAAAAAATCGTCAAAAAATCAAAACCACTAATAAAGTTACGAAAATAAACATTTCTTATGTAATTTTTCATTAGAAAACGATTGACATAAATTTTAGAACGCTAACATGAACCGTTCTTGAGATATTGCACATTTTTCAAAAAAATTATCAAAAAGTCATATAAAATAAAAAATAAAAATTCCTATTGAGAAACATGTTCACTTTTCTTATGTAATGCCTTGCAATAAATTAGATGACATCATTCTTGTGGATCTAGCTCGTTCCATTCATGAAAAAAATTACTTTGTGTAATACTTTTGTATTTGAACGCCAATAGTCATTTATCTGCTGTAAGAATAACTTATTTCTTCGTCCATAACGCTTGGCGAGATTTTGGCGACGAATTTGGCGAAATGTCGCCAACTTGGCGAGTTTTTGAAATGTTGCCAAATTAACGGAAATCTCGGTAAATGGATAAAAATGACTCTAATTCAATGAAATAAAGACTAATTGATGAAAATTCAATATCTTGGAAAGAATATTAGTATCTACTATAAGAACAACCTATCTTTTTAATGTAAAAGTAGTAAATTCATTACATTATATAAGGAAAGTCATGTGTTGCTCACATCAGATTTTTAATATCACGGATATGTTCAGTTAATCTAATACCAACCGTCCGTTTAGTACTGCCAATATAAATTTTACAAACATTGTGAACAAAATAAGGGGGTATACTTTCTGTGGAACAACATACCCCCAGCCTTACTTAAAAGATTAATTTTAAATTTATCGGTCCGAATACGGCTAAAATAAGAAATAAAGGCGGAAGGGGTAGATGTAAAATAAAATCCATGAGAGAAATGAACAAGAGGGTGAAAGATTTTAGGATTAAATAGAAGACTCGTTATGTGTGGTAAATAAGTGGTGAAGCGTGATCATAAAACAGGGTTAAATCGTAGAATTTGTGTATTTTATCAGAAAGTGGGTTGCTCATAGGGGAGTTTTGGCTGAAGCTGTTTTACAAGAGCTTGAAAATGATATTTTGCTTTTTCTACAATTAGAACATGATTTATGGTGTCGGTATGTAGACAATACACTTATTGTGTGGAATCGTTGCCTTAATAATCTTGATTTTTGGTTGATAGTGTAAATTATTTTTATTCTTCTATACATTTCACGGCCAAACATGCGAGTGAAAGGTCACCACCGTTTTAGTTACCCGCGGTATTAATAGTTTCCATAGCACTGTATTCCGCAAACCTACCTTTGCTATTACTTGCATTCCCGCTAATTATTTTCCTCCAATTATTACTTTCCTCATATACATAATGTATAAGGAAAGTATTGTGACGGGGTCGAAAATTCGAATTCGAGTTTTGGACGGGAGAGCACGTTTCAAGCATCCCTGATCACGAATCAAACATTTTTGAAGTGATGTCTGTGTGTGTGTCAGTGAGTCTGTAGAGACGATAACTGAAGAACGAATGGACCGATTCGAACGAAATTTGGTACAAAAATCACAATCCGTAAACACTGGAAGCTTATTGTTTTTATACGCAATCGAATGTTCAGAACCCCCTAAATTTTCGA
Organism: Amaurobius ferox; assembly: GCA_951213105.1. Lineage (NCBI taxonomy): Eukaryota > Metazoa > Arthropoda > Arachnida > Araneae > Amaurobiidae > Amaurobius > Amaurobius ferox. The sequence goes on along the minus strand of OX578152.1, from coordinate 4,424,344 downwards.
ATGAAATTTTGAAAAAATCGTCCAAAAATCAAAACCGCTAATAAAGTTACGTAACTAGGCATATCTGATGTAATTTTTCATTAGGAAACGAGTGGCATAAATTTTAGAACGCTAACATGAACCGTTCTCGAGATATTGCGCATTTTTCAAAAAATTATCAATAAGTTATATAAAATAAAAATATTTCCTATTGAGAAAAATGTTCACTTTTCATATGTAATACCATGCGATAAATTGGGTGACATCATTCTCGTGGATCTAGCTCGTTCCATTCATGGAGAAAGGTACTTTGAGTAATACTTTTGTATTTGAACGCCAATAGTCATTTATCTGCTGTAAGAATAACTTATTTCTCCGTTCAAAACGCTTGGCGAGATTTTGGCGACGAATTTGGCGGAATGTCGCCAACTTGGCGACTTTTAAAAAAATGTTGCCAAATTAGCGAAAATATTGCCAAATGGATAAAAATGACGTTAAATCAATGAAAATGACGACTAATCGTCGAAAATTCAATATCTTGGAAAGAATGTAAGTATCTACTATAAGAAAAACGTATTTTACTTTCCTTATATACATAATGTATAAGGAAAGTATTGTGACGGGGTCGAAAATTCGAATTCGAGTTTTCGACGGGAGAGCACGTTTCAAGCATCCCTGATCACGAATCGGACATTTTTGAAGTGATGTCTGTGTGTGTGTGTGTGTGTGTGTGTGTGTGTCAGTGGGTCTGTGTAGACGATAACTGACGAACGAATGGACCGATTTGAACCAAATTTGGTACAAAAATCACAATCCGTAAACACTGGAAGCCTGTAGTTTTTAAACGCAATCGAATGTTCAGAACCCGCCTAAATTTTCGAATGAAATTTCGAAAAAATCGTCAAAAAATCAAAACCACTAATAAAGTTACACAAATAGACATTTCTTATGTAATTTTTCATTAGAAAGCGATTGACATAAATTTTAGAACGCTAACACGAACCGTTCTTGAGATATTGTACATTTTTAAAAAAAAATATCAAAAAGTCATATAAAATAAAAAAAAATATTTCCCATTGATAAACATGTTCACTTTTCATATGTAATACCATGCGATAAATTGGGTGACATCATTCTCGTGGATCTAGCTCGTCCCATTCATGAAAAAAGATACTCTGAGTAATACTTTTGTATTTGAACGCCAATAGTCATTTATCTGCTGTAACAATAACTTATTTCTTAGTGCATAACGCTTGGCGAGATTTTGGCGACGAATTTGGCGGAATGTCGCCAACTTGGCGACTTTTTGAAATGTTGTCAAATTAACGAAAATTTCGCCAAATGTTATGCAAAAATGACGCTAAATCAATGAAAATGACGACTAATTGTCGAAAATTCAATGTCTTGGAAAGAATATTAGTATCTACTATAAGAAAACCCTATTTTTTTACTGTAAAAGTAGTATATTCATTACATTACATAAGGAAAGTCATGTGTTGCCCACATCAGATTTTTTTACTGTAAAAGTAGTAAATTCATTGCATTATATAAGGAAAGTCATGTGTTGGTCACATCAGATTTTTTTAACGTGTTAATCTAATTTTACTTATCTAATAATCTAATTTTACTTATTAAATCTTTGCTTATTTATCCCTATTGGGATTTCATTTTCATATTTGACTTCGTACGAAAACTTAAAATAGTGTGGTGTCTTATCCTCGATTGCATGAAAATTAAACCACTACCTGAATATTTAAGTATTTAATGCTTTGTTAAATCTATTTTCCTGCATTGCGTTTAGGAATTTGATTCTAGGGATTTAAGTTCGCCTTTTACTTCTCATAATATCAAATTTCTTTTCATCGATAGGACTTTGGTATTATGCAAATGTAACTTGTAAGTTGGCGGTTTTTAAAAAGCTCTAGTGTACTTTGTATTTGTTACATGCCTCTGATGAAGGGCGCTTAAACGCCTGAATTCGCTAAGGTGAAATTTATGCAAATTTTTCGTTCTATTTGTCGTAAATAAACTTTTATTCCGAAGATTTTATTATTAGTAATGCCACATAAATAATCATTCAATACAGAACATTTCATTAGAGAACGGAACTTTAGAACTGTAGCATGAATAATAGCACGTTTTTAAAATTAATTTACCAAAAAAGTTACAGTTTTTGCATCCAGTTTCAATTTAAGGGACGTTAATTCAATGTCAAAAATATTTCTGCCGTGGATCTTATATACTATTATTTCTCTGTGAAAGAAGCAAAGGCATTGCATTATGTAGGGAAAGTCATATGATGACCATATCAGATTTTTTTTTATACTGCTGTTGACAAAGTTTTTCTTTTTGACAGGTATTTTGTCATAATTGACATTTTGCTTTTATAAAATTATACATATTTTTATAAATTATATAAAAAAAATTAACTTACAGAGTTTCCATGAGATATTATTACAAGCACTTTGGAATCTAAACGATAACGGCAACAGAGAAATAAATATATACACAAATAAAGCTAAAATTAAACATAGACGGTGTGGATAACAGCTAACAGCAGCTTTCAAGGTATGTTGTTATCACCATATTACTTCCGTTCATCTGCGCATGCTCAGTTGCGTTATCCGGTGGGATGACACACCTAATACTTCCATGGAAAATTTGATGGCGCTATTAACTTACTCAAGATTTCCTATTTATTGACAGATAACTTCCTAAAAAGGGGTTATTTGGATGAGAAAAATATATTTTACTTTCCCTGCAATATATGGTAATGTATAGGGAAAGTATTGGAATTATGCCGAAAATCGCAACTCGAGTTTTCGACGGATCTACACGTTTCGAGACCTCTAGAATACGAGAAAACCATTTTTAGCGTGTCGTCTGTGTGTCTGTGCGTCTGTCTGTCTGTGTGTCTGTCTGTGCAATGTATGTATCCATTCTAACTAAAAAACTAATGGACCGAATTTCACAAAACTTGGTATGTAAGTCACTTGCGTGAGACCTTGGTGCTGATTGGTTTTTGGTAGGATTCGCAGAAACAGAACCCGCCTTTTTTTTGCGACATGGCCCCTAAAAATTTCATGTATCCACTGTAGCTAAAATACTAATTGACCAAATTTCACAAAATTTGGTAGATAAATTTCTTGTAGAATGATCTGGTGCTGATTAGATTTTGGTACGATTCGGAAAAGAACAACCTGTCTATTTTTACGAAATGGCCCGCAAAAATCGCCAAATTTAAAATGAAAAAACTACGTATGCTCAAATATATCCATTAAATACTTGTTTTATACGTAATTTTTAACGAAGAAAGAATAAGACCAACTCCATTACACTAGGCCTAGCCGTTCTCGAGATATTTTAGTTTTTTCATATTTCCTCTACGCCATCTTTGAAAATAGGTCCAGTTACCAAATGAGAACGAAAATTGAATTAAAAGTGAATCAAATTTAAATAAAATAAAGAGAATGTGGATATAAGTCTGCAGGGAAAGTCATGTGTTGCCCACATCAGATTTTTTCTTATTATTAGTGTGATATATCAATTTTTACTTTCCTTACAATATATAGAAGAGAAAGTATTGGGATGGAGTCAAAAATCCATCTTTATTATTTTCATTGATTTATACGTTTTGGGTATTCATGAATACACAGCAACCTTTTTTACTTTTTCAGCAATACATGGTAATGTATCGGGAAAGTATTGGATTTATGTCGAAGATCACAACGGGAGTTTTCGGCGGATCTACACGTTTCGAGACCTTTAGAATACAAAAATACTATTTACGTCTGTGTGTGTGTCTGTCTGTGCAATGTATGTATCCACTCTAACTGAAAAACTGATGGACCGAATTTCATAAAATTTGGTAGGTAAGTCACTTGGGTGAGATCCTGGTGGTGATTAGTTTTTTGGTAGGATTCGTAAAAACAGAACCCGCATTTTTTTACGAAATGGCCCGTAAAAATTTCATGTATCCACCCTAGGTAAAATACTAATTGACCAAATTTCACAAAATTTGGTAGATAAGTTACTTGTAGGATGATCTGGTGCTGATTAGATTTTGGTACGATTCGGAAAAGAACAACCTGCCTTTTTTTACGAAATGGCCTTTAAAATTCGCCAAAATCTAAAAAAAAAAAGAAAAAAAGACTTACGTATGCTCAAATGTATCAATTAAATTCTTGTTTTATGCGCAATTTTTGACGTGGAAAAGAGTATAACACACTCCATTATACTTTAGGACTAACCGTTCTCAAGATATTTGAGATTTCTTGCATTTTTGTTACGCCGATTTCGGAAAAATGCCCAATCACCAAATAAAAACAAAAATTTAATTAAAAATGCAAATTTAGTGTTATTTGATGCAATTAAACTCAATCTATTGAATTATTAAAGAAATAAAGGAAATATGATTTTGAGTCTGCAGGGAAAGCCATGTGCTGCCCACATCAGATTTTTATTTTTCCTATAATACAAAATAAAGGAAAAGTATTGGAGTGAAAAATTCGAATGTCGGATTAGGATGAATTTTCAAGTTTTAGCATCCCTAAATATGGATAAACCATTCTTTCAATAATGTCTATGAGCGGACAAGGCAAGTGCTCGCTCGTCTGCCGAGATGCGGGTTGGATTCCCACCTGCGGGCATGAATGTTGCGTTGTTGGGCGCAGTGTATTCAGCCCCCAATGGTGCGCCGTGGCAATGTCATGTGACAGCTAATTCACGATTTTGGCCAATGTACGGGCGAATGATGAAAAGTATCAAGTGCCTAGCTATTTGTAATAAAACTCTGATGTGTATAGCATATGACTTTCCCTGCACGCTCTTATTCACGTTCTTTTTATTTCTTTAATAATTCATTAAATTGCGTTTAAATGCATAATATAACACTGAATTTGCACTTTTAATTCAAATTTCGCTTTTATTTGGTAACTGGACATTTTTTCAAAAGCGGCGTAACAAAAATGTGAATAAACTAAAATATCTCGAGAATGGTTAGTTTTAGAGTAATGGGGTTGGTCTTATTCTATTTCTCGTCAAAAATTACTTATAAAACAAGCATTTAGTTAATACCATTTGAGAATACGTAATTTTCTATTTTTGATTTTGGCGATTTTTGCGGGCTATTTCGTAAAAAGAGGCAGGTTTTTCTTTTCAAAATCGCACCAAAATCTAATCAGCACCAGGGTATCTCACAAGTGACTTATCTACTAAATTTTGTGAAATTTGGTCACTTAGTATTTTAATTAGATGGGACACATGAGATTTTAGCGGGCCATTTCACATAAATGGCGGGTTCTTTTATTTCAAATCGTATCAAAACCTAATCAGCACCAGGGTCACACACAAGTGACTTGGCTATCAAATTTTATGAAATTTAGTTTATTAGTTTTTGAGTTAGAGTGGATACATATATTGCACAGACAGACCCACACACGTCATGCTAAAAATAGTTTTTTCTAGTTCTAGAGGTCCCAAAACGAGTAGATCCGTCGAAAATTCGAGTTGCGATTTTTGACATGATTCCAATACTTTCCTTATACATTACCATGCTTTGCAGGGAAAGTAATAAATAATATGTATAAGCATGTGTCCATCTTTGAGTCGTCTGTGAGCGTGATATCGAAATGAACATTTCATCCAATTTGGAATTAAAAGAGCATTTTAGAATCTGTAAAAGAAAATTGCAAACTTCTAAAACTTTTAAAATTATTATATTCAAATCCTGAAAACGTTCGTTTCTGTCTATTCCCCATTCCTCCTGATAAGTCATCTGAAAATTATTCTGCATTAGCTTCTTAGTAAATCCGCTACTGTACACTTTCTCCTATACTTGCCAAATGGCGACTTGCATTCTCAGGAAGTTAACAGGTAAAACTTACTTTGTTAGACATCAGACACAAAATTGCAACACATAGCAAGTTTTAGTGCTATCAGTACACTTTTTTGGGTAATGGTGCTAAAGAGTACTAAAAAGTATGAAACCGGTCGATCTATGCTAATTGCTTTATTGGTAGCGCGATTCTAAGCTTTGAAAAAATCCCTATCAAAGGGTTTCTTTTTGTGATTATAAGGTACAATTACTGATTTTACGCCATGTGATTCAGAAACTAATGATCAAACAATTACGAAAAAAATATCAAACATAAACCATTTCAATCCAAATACACAAAAAATAACACGGATACTTCAAATCGATAAGAAAAAGTGTATTTGTATGTGTTGGGGAAGGGGGGATATAATATGGTAGTGTACTTAAAATACTATAAACTAACTATTCAAGTGGGGTGTTAAAAAACTGTACAACTCATCGAGCTGAAAGGAGAAAAAAAAAACTTATTTAAATTCTTCCTTTTTGAAGTCATTGAAAGGGGAAGGCTGTTAAAAATAATCGATTTTTTCTTAATTATGGAGAAAATGAAGAGCGAAAAAATCTGTAGTAGTTATCAGAGTTTCGGCATCTTAATCCATATCCAGTAAAAATACGAGGCCGCTCCAAGTTGATTAGAGGAAGGATGATAGAGGATAGGAAATGTGGGATGAGGGGGGGAGGGGGAGTTGCGAAAAGTGAATAAAAACTATAAAATATTTGACGAGTTTTAATAATATAAATTCAAGCGGTGTATCACAAAATCGAGCGCATCGAGACGACAAGAAAAACTATTAACTTTTTCAATTTTGCAGTCACTGAGGAGGTAGGTGGTTAAAACTGGCCAGTGTCATAGAATGCTCGTATAAATGGAAACTATTATATTGGGGTTATTTTTTACACCTTCTATGGTTCAAGGTAGTACAAATCTTCAGTGGTTTTAGTGTTAAAGCTACAAAGTATCCCAGAGCAAAAGATATTTTAATCCCTGTG